>JAHWFO010040180.1:0-14764 GCA_023313115.1 Rhysida immarginata
TGAATAACTACAATTTTATTTATGCTAGTTATTTTAAAGTTTAATTTTACGAATGCTCATTTCATACCGAATAACCTAATCTTTCCCCATGCATGAATTCACTCCCAGTCTTGCCATCTGGATTGTGAGAAAATCCCGGACCTAATATTGTATGAGAAATACATTTATATAAAATGGCCATCTAACATAAAAACTTGGAGATATATATATATATTGATAAACTAAAGATAACAGAAACTAAAGATAAAACTTAGCGAAATGTTAACTCACTAGCAGCATATACTTTCAATATAATTGCATAAGAAATTATATTGAAAGTATATGCTGCTGTAACGCGTTAACATCTCGTTAAATTTTATCTTCATTTTCTCTAAGTATTAACGGATCCTGAATTAATATGAGCCTTTGTATCCTACAATATCAATATATATGATCACAGGTGTTGGGAGACCTGTTGCCCTACCGTAAAGCCGCATAAAGCTTAAATCAGTTGTGTGTAGGACCACCCCGAGCTGCTATCACTGCCTCCACTCTACATGGCGTACTATCCACAAGTTTACGGTATGTGTCCACAGGTATTGACCTCCATTCCTCGAGGAGTGTCATGGTCAGTTCCTGGACAGATGTAGGGCGACCATCTGGATCTCACACGTCACTCCAATTTATACCAAAGATGTTCGATGGGGTTGAGATCAGGACTCTGGGCGGGCCAATCCAGTTCTTCAACCCGCATCTCATCAAACTAGTTAGATATGGATCTTCCTTTGTGGCAAGGCGCATTGTCATGCTGGAAGAGGAACGGCCCGTCACCGAAGTGTTCCCACAGCGCTGGAAGTGCCCCGTTATCCAGAATGGTCCTGTAGCCATCAGCATTGAGGTTTCAATCCACCTTGATGAGCGGGCCCAGTCCAGTTCAGGAGAAACACCCCCAGACCATCACTCCACCACCACCAAACTTCACTGTTGGAACACATTCTGGCAGGAGGCGCTCTCCGGGCATTCGCCAGACCCAGACTCTGCCATCTGATTTCCACAACGTAAACCGTGATTCATCACTCCATTGACATTTCTCTGATGCTTTTCCCAGAAAGCTCATGTCACATCCAATAATCCTTCTGTCGTGGCATATTGATGATATGTCATTTATTCTACAATTCAACTGTGCTTGAAATGGATCATTCCATTAAAAAAAAAATATTTAAATTTTATTGTTAACTTTAAATGATTTTTTTTCATGAAATAATCCATAACAGGGGTGTCCCAACTCCTTTGATCATGTAGTGTATATATATATCCAAGTTTTTGTCAGATGACCACTTCAGTGTCCGTGCAATCCGATCGCCAGTGGCAACAGTTCAACTAATCTGATGAATAAACAATCACATTTGGCGAACATACTTGGCTAATTCTATTTATATGGAAATTTTTATTTTCAACCTCGAAAATGCGATTATCATGTGATTAAATTTTTTTTAATTTAAAATGCTTCATAATTTTTTTTTAAATTTTAAATATGGATAATGAGATTCTGGCTTAAAGAAAATCTCTATTGGCTAAACCATTGGCGATAAAAATTTCAAATACTATGCGGCCACTGCCATTTTATATAAATGCATTTCTCATACGCTATTGCAAACAAAAAAAGTAAGGTGATGGTGGTTTGTTTTTTTTTTGTTTTTGTTTTTTTGCTTGTTGTTACTTGATATAAAACATTTATGAAACAAGAATATTTTCATTTATTTTTTACCTCAACATACGACTTAAAAATGATTAAATTAAATTAAATTAAAGATTTTATGAATGTTCACTGATTATATCACAGTTAAATGTCTTGCCTGTAGAATTTGGAGATTTTTTTTTATTATTGGCATTCTTTCGTTCCTGCTGACTTCCAATTTTAAGATAGATTTGTGTATTCTTTCTTTGAAAATTTAGCTTCATTTCTCCCGTTTGAATGTCATCAGTAAAACAGCACATTAAAAAAAAAAATTATTTAAAAATACACTTTATTTCTTTATTTTGAAATATGTTGGCAACCCAGACCTTGTTCTCCTCATAAATTTCTATATTGACACACGTTTTGGTGTAAAGGAGATCGTTTACATCGAGATTATTCGTCCATGAATATTAGAAAAGTACATATAAGAGATTAAAAAATTATGATACATATTTAAAAACATAAGCCGGATATAAAATGTTATAATAGGTATTGAAAATTAATATAAAATCACAGAAACCCAGATTCAAGATTTGAATACTGAATTAACCAAAGTAGAATTATAATTATTCTCACACAATTTTTCTATTTATTTGTGAATGTGAGTAGATCCTAAACTTAGCATTCATAATATTACAATTTGATTCACGCATTCAATGCAACTTATTTTTCTGACATAACATTTTTCTTCCTCTGTTGTAGAATAATAGAATGTTAAAATAGTTAATGAATGAATAGCTTGGAAAAATATAAGCAATAACATGATATAATGCAAAGGTAAACAATTAGTAGAGACGTGATAGAGGATATGTGAAATAAATAAACTTTTTAATCATTTAAACTATGGAATAGACAATGCTAAATTCTCCTATAGAGATTGTACGAGTATAGCACAGATTAAAAAAAGATAATCTATAAAGCAAATAACACTGTAAAATAAAAAAGCACTCTTACACCATTGTCATAGTTCTAAAATCAAAACGTGTCTGCTTTAAAAATACTTTTCCTATTACGTATTTGGGATCCTTTTATGAGTTTATAAAAAAAAAAAAAAGACTAACCCAAGTTCACATAAATTCTTATTTCATGACCTACGGTAGGGAATTTTCCCGAGTCAATCACTGTAACTAGATCCATAAAGATCCAATAAAAGTTTCTGGTATCACATTGTTTGACTATATCAGAAAACTCGGTGTCTGAGAAATTATAAGGAAACTGATACTGGAGACTGGGGATGATACTCCAATCATAAAGAACTGGATATTTTGGAAAAATATAAACAATATAGTTCAGTAATATAAATCTAGAACATTAAGATTAATTATTTAATTTGTTCCCTACACTGAATACTGAAAACAACTTGATTAAGGAGAGACATTATTGCCTCTGATAACCAGCAGAAATGCTATATTATACCACCAATCAAAGGATCATAATCTGGCTAATAGGCCTCTTAATATGTGCACTGATTTTATGATTGACAAAAAAAAAAGATTTATGTTATATTTCTTTTAACAAGCATATCAGTTTTTTTCAGTAAATCATCCTACAAGTTAATCTATTTCCCCTTTGTAATTTTTTTTTCTGATTGTAATTCAGCACATTGATGTAAATTTTCATCACCAATATTTGTCCATACTGTAAAAAGTACCAAAAGGGATAGAAGCCATAATTAAAATAGTTATTCTCAATAGTCTTGGTTTCATAAATATTGAATATTAAATACGGTAGCTTTATTACTACTAGGAGGCCTAATGTGATTACAAAGTAAATAGATGCTGCAAATAAGATGCCTCAGACACACAGTACTTAATTTCCTTGAAATAAAAAAAAAGAAACTGCAGATGTAAAATGTTACTTCATTTAATTTTTATTGCATGCAACATCGACAAATATAATTTGTCATACTTACGTATAAAGATAACATTTTTCATATATAATTTTAACAGCATTAAAAATCAATTAGGAGAATGCAGCTTCGAAGTGAATGTGATGAAATTGTATCTCCCAATTTTAACTGCAATTAAACTTTTATTGAAGAAGCCTACTACATTAATTAAAATGAATAATAAAATGTTTTGAGTGTATTGAAATGAGTGTAATAATTTAAAATTACCTCTTCTAATAATCTGTTAAAGATAAAAGAGCCCTATCTAATTAAAACCTAATGCTTATAAGAAATACATTTTCAAATGATAGAAATTAAGTAATCTTAAATTAGTAACATGAATGAAATTTTATTTTTGGTAAATTATATGAAAGATTTGTGAGCAATTTGAATGGCATTAGCAACATACAAGCCAATACGCTTATTACACAGCAAGTGACCATCTGTACTGATATAAGAGTATCAATTTCTGTGTAACAGGAGATAAGCATAATTTATTTTACAGAAATGTCATCAATGAAAATTTATTAAATCACTGAAGTTAATATGCTGTCAGTAAGGGACTTCTAAATTGTAAGAAAAATGAGCTACATTTAAAATATTATGTAGGCTACACAATATACACATACTTGCTAGCCATAATCATTCATTTTCACAACTGGAAAGAATATTTTAAAAGGTTATTATAAAAATGCAACAAAAAACACGTCTCTAATAACAGCCTCTCTATTAACAATCTCACTGATATTTAACAACTTAGTTGTTACAGATTGATCACTTGTTATTAATTTATCATCTGTACTTTTAACATAAAGGAAATTTCATAAGCCTTAAAATTCTTTCTAAATGAAAAGACTACATATCCAAAATTGAAATTGTAAATTACTGAGTAATTAAAATACATAACTGTAAATGAATAAAAGAGGAAGAAAGTATTTTTCCTTCTGAAACTGCAGTGTAGGCCGTGATATAAGATTATATAAATATGCAATAAAAAAAATTCCCATAAGTAATAGTCAACATATCAATGAAACCTTTAAAAAATTTTAAACGTAGTCATACTGAATGTTCTTGGGAAAGGTTATTTTTAATATTTATTTAATATTGGAATGTTCATGAAATAGTTTGATGTTAATCCATTAGTAATTCATTAATGATAACCAACATTTCCAGAATAATGATATCTGGAAACAAGAAGCCAAGAAAGTGGAACATGCAATTTCTTCCTTATACAATTTGCTGCCCTGAAATTGCTTCCTTATACAAGATTCTGTACAAGAAATAAGAAAATCATGAAAGTTATTTATCATATGAAGTCCACTTGAAGCATTTATTTATGAAAAAAAATAATTCAGGTTGCAAACCATATTTTCTAATTAAAACACTTGGTTTCTGAGTAAACATAACTGGGAACATTTTCAGTATTCTTAAACACAAAACGGATGCAATAGCTGATATTGGTGATGGGGTTTCATGATTTTATCCCGAGTGAATTTCTTTATAATTCTGAAATAACATAAATCGTTTTTACTTATTAATTAGAGGTGATGCAGTAATAAATTCAAAACGTAAACTTACATGCTGGACGATATCGTGTGCGGAAATTTAAGAAACGCTATTCTGTAGTTTTACTTGCTAAATAATTTTTTACTCAACGCTAACTAGCTGAGCATCACACGAGACTACTTGTCGAAATACGATAAAATTTTAACGGTGTACACAGTTTTATGTACCCTATTACTCTTTTAAAATTCATTATCTTAGGCGTTATAGAACCTGAGTTATTAACTTGTTGATCTTGGTGGGGGCATTTTTATTTCTGTTCATATCTCAGTTAGCGTTCAAATTCGGACCCATGTTCATAGGAAAAATATTATTCCCCTATACAAACAGTACATGGTATTTCATTCTTGACCTACATTTCTGAATCACCCTGTATATTATTTCGTAAGGGGAGGTCTTTAAAAAATAAATTCATTTATCTTAGTCGCATTTATCTCAGTCATCACGCGATGTGCAGATAGTTAACATTTCGTATCCAAAAATATTAAATCTTCTAATAACACGGACTTATTTTATTAATTTTTTTTAACTATAATTTTCATTATTATTAATATAAATAAATAAACATAGATTACCAATTAACAGTATCTTAATTTATCACTTAGCTATCATCACTTCGTATACATACGAGAAACAAGTCCCCCTCCCCTCCATTTCATCCATTCCTGGGCCCACGTTTCCCATTAAACGTGTTTATCCGAAATTAATGATCGTACATACTGATTTAGTTGTTATGTAATGCCAATAATCCGTCCTATTTTCGTTACTATCCATTTTCTCGCTGTCTGGTTGGAGTAGAAACTTGTCTTCATTCTGCGATTGAGGAGAGAGCGCAGTGTAAGATAAGGTGAGAGAAACGGCGGCTGCTGCTCCTTCTACTTATTTCCAAGAGCTTGTATCAATTAACGAAACATGCACGATCCATAAAATCAAATAGAACTCTTATGTACGTATACTATGTACTTTTAGACGACTATTTAATACATGTTTTCTTTAATCAGTCTTCCAAAATTTCAATTTAATCGACGCGTCGCGACGACCAGTTCCGCGGGCGTCCATTTTAAGCTACTAGAAAAAGCGGAAGTTGAGATAGTTTCAGCCATGCGCATTAACGATCAGTAATAACGAGAATTATGCATAAATTTGATAAATAAAACGATTTTGGACCTTCAAATAACGTTTAATTTTCCATTTAAAAATAACGGAAATTTTCCTTGAAATGTTTATATTGAGTGACAAAATACGCTTTTGGCGCTGCCTTTTCGTTTAGGAGAAATAAATTCTTTTTGATGCGAGTGTTGAACTTTTCACCATAGACTAAAGGTTAAAAGCTAAAAATATGCAAAAAAATTTCAGACACCTGCTATAAAATCAAGTTTTAATCGGGCATGAAAAACGCACCAATCGAAAGAAAAAGCTCGAATGCAATTACGTTTTTCCTAGTGTGCTCATATCTATTAAAACATTTTTGTGAGAGCCGCTTAAATTCGTGATCCCATGTTAAAGAATAGGGCATTCGCGCTAGGCTGTTGCAGAGGCTGACTTCCTAGATTCCTGAGTATGTTTGTTCAAAAAAAAAGAATCCGAGAAACGCCGTGTATGTCAGCTACTTCAAAATAAATCGAAAAATAGTTCCTACAGACTTTACTAAATTGTAAATCAAATAACATTCCATATTTTATGACCAATGTAAAAACTAAGATTTCAACTAAGATTGTATGTTAGCTTATGAACAAAAAAAAATCCGGATAACAAAATACCGGAGAATTGGATTCAGATTATTAAAAAAATGAACCAAGCACACATTTGATCTCATTAATTGCCATCACCGTACCAAATTTCATTATTCTAGACCTATTTTTACTCGCGAAATACTGGAAAAACTGCGAGAAATCGCATATATTTACGGAGGGCCATAAGGGGGTAAAGGGGTAAAATATTAAAAAAAAAAACAGAAATAAGTTTCTTGCAAATCATGTGAACCATTCTTGGTGCAAATATCTAAGTCGTACATGAATTTGCCACACAGTGGGGTTGACCGGACGCGAACGTCAAAGATAGGCCTATTTTGGGATTTTTTTTTATTTCTGTTCCCCTAATAATCGATTTTCAAACTTCAATGAATGCTCCTTTTATATATGTGTCTTTTACATCCTCTTGCTCAATTTTGACGCCCCTCACAAAGCGAATATCGAAAAAAACAGAAATTCGTTTTTTTGGAAATATCCCCGAGAACCTTCCCTCTGAATTTCGTTGCTTTATCTTTATTCCCCGCAAAGTTGCACCAAAATATCAAAAAATTTGGTAACCACCCCCGAAAATTCGAATATCGAAAATAGGGTAAACTACTTTTTTGGAACGGTAGCTAGAAACCTTCCTGCAACATTTCGAAGATCTGCATTTATTGGAGGCAGAGCCAAGCGACCGAACGTGCAATTACTTTATGCTCCCCCCCCCCCCCCCGCGGGGCCAGGTGTTCCGAATTTCTAAAAAACCCGTCTTAGCACATCCCTACGCTATCCGTTCTATGACCTCACCGAGTTTCGAGTTGGCGACTTCAGTAGATTTTGCTGTGCGTTGATGAGTCAGTCAACCAGCTTCCTTAAAGTGATGGAGATTGATAATAAGATGGGTTGTTTCCCGTCAAACTGTGACTGGATCCATCTAGCATTTATAATATATAGCCTGTGTCCACCCTGAAAGTCTGTTCTAAATATTGGTGAAAGAATTTTTAAAATCGGCTGAGTAGTTTCGGAAATTACCTCCAATGTCCAAAATTACAAACTTGCAAACTTTACCTCTTAATATAAAAAACAAGAAATTAAGCCTCCCGAAGAAGATATAGGAAAGTAGCGGAGTTCACCTATATATTTTATTCCTTCATCTGCACTTTTTAACCCACATTTTTAAAATCAAAAATTGATTTTCTCGAACCTTGCATTTAGAAAATACAAAAGAACCCTATCATCTTTACTTTCTCATCATTTTCGATCGAATGATATAAGACACTCCATATGTTGCCGCCAGCCAGGTGGCCGAGAGGGCTAGGGCGCAGGCTTTCTATACCTCGTCCAACAAGAGAAAAACAGGGTGTGTCACAGGAAGTTTCAGATTAGCCAATCAGAGAAAGGGGGCCTCATGCGCTTACTCACTTCTGTCTCATGTCTCATTGAAGAAGCGCTTTATAATATTACAGCAGAAGCTTTAATATTATTCAGTTGCTTTGCTTTAATTATAATTAAAATAATTGTACACTTCATAAAATTGTCTTTTAACTCAATTTTATATATAGAGTTTACTTATTTTAAGGTAATAACGTGCAGTCTGTTTAACCATCATTTTTTTTAAATATTTATACATTCTAATGACATGTTTTTTGTTTTTTTTAAAGAATTATAAGGTTTTATTAAAGATGCTATCTTATTTTTTATTTTTTTAATAAAATACAGTTTTATGATACGTTTTCCATTACAGTTAACGATATCTCTTTCGTTTATTTGCTGGCCATGAGAATGGCCTTTGAATGTATAGTCTTGAATTATATCTAAATTCAGGCTAAGGAGATTGTGGTAGAACGTTAATGTCATTCCACTCTTCTTCTTCTTCACTGTTGCTGTCTTCTCCATTAACATGAATTATTAAAGGCTCCACTTGATCTTCAATCAAACAGTCCGTTTCCCAATATCGTTCTTCCACACGCAAAACGTGTTCTATCGCTTTTCTCCAATTTTCAGGAGTTACATTATCAATTGCCGTTCTCGTTAGTTTTTCAACATCAGCAATCTTGAAAGTTGTATTCTTCTTCCGTATATATTCTTTTACCTGTGCCCAAATAAGTTCAATGGGATTGAGATCACAGTGATAAGGAGGTAGTCTTATCACTAAATGGCCGGCATCGCTAGCCAGTTCATCTATAACATAGCGCTTTGCTGTTTTGTGTTGTTTGATAACATCGTACAGCTCACCTTTTGACATTTTTGCTTCGGTAGGTATTCCTCGTAGGGCCAACCACTCTATCATATCCGATTTCCTTGTATTACTGCACGGCGCTTTGGCCTTCTCCACCGAGTGATATGGGGCATTATCCATGACGATTACTGAATTTTTCGGAATATTTGGCAGCAGTTTTGTTCTAAACCATTCATGAAAACAATCCCCATTCATTTCGTCATGGTAATCTGCGGATTTATTTTTTGACCGAAATAATAAACAGCAGTCGTTCACAAACCCTTTATCGCTTCCAGCATGCAAAAGAATGAGACGGGAGCCTTTACCCGTAGGAATGAAACGCCCGCGTAGGGTTCCGAGCTCCCTGGTTGAGCACAGCTTTTCCCGTCGTGATGCCACTGTCTTTCACGGCCATGGTGTGCATTAGCCCACGTTTCATCCAGATATATGAAAGTACAGAAATAATGTTCACCAGATCTTACACCATTTGACTTTTTCCGTTGGGGCTACGTGAAACAGTAGGTGTTTCAGACACAGCCCGAAAATCTGGTAGACTTTAAGGAAAGAATGACTAATACCACAGCATTCCACCAGCTACACTTTTTCGCTTGACAGAAGAAATTTGGATCATGAAATTTGGATTCCACAGACCATTGTCTTCGAGTGCATGGTGCACAATTTGAATATGAACGATCACTTGCGAAACCGTGTGAACATAAAGCCAAATCCTCTTTGGCTGAAGCCATCTTTAAACTAGCAGGATAGGTTCTCATGAAGCTGTATGACCTCGAAAGCTAAGACCATTTCGTAGAGTCCAGGAATGCCTTATCATAAGGTTCTCGGCTCTATCGAAACAGATGAGACCACTTCACGAAATCTATCGAAACAATTAGAGAGAGAAAACCCTACTATCACGAGATCTGCGAGTCTTATTTGTTCGTCGAAACACATCAGTACTCTTACAGCCGTATTCACCAACCGAAGATTAAAACTAAAGTTTTTCTGATTACCACAAATGATAAAAGATAAAAATAAAAGAAAAATAAACAAAAGAAAAAAACAAACACAAGAATATCTCAAAAAGTACCTAAAATGTTAACGAAATTTGTTGCAGGAACAGATGTTGTACGTGAATAATACACAATATATAGGGCATTTTAAAATTCCATCACCAAAATGATAGGGGTGATGGAATATGTGATTCTAAACAAAAAAGTTCATATGAACATGGGTCCGAATTTGAAGGGTAACTGAGATATGGACAGAAATAAAAATACTGCCAGCTGGAAGAGGAACGGCCCATCACCGAAGTGTTCCCACAGCGCTGGAAGTGCCCCGTTATCCAGAATGGTCCTGTAGCCATCAGCATTGAGGTTTCCGTCCACCTTGATGAGCGGGCCCTGTCCAGTCCAGGAAAAACATCCCAGGTGTTCACAGGGGTGTCCCAACTCCTTTGATCATGTAGTGTATTTCATGAATATAAATACATGTATTTTCTTCAAAGAAATTCATATAATTCTTGTGGGGAATCGTAAATCTCATTAAATGGGTTTTCTGAATATTTAAACTTAACAAAATTTTTAATTGTTATAATAATTAAATAATAAAAACAAACACATATTAAGTTAAAAGGTTAATAAACGACAGATCAGTGTGGGGTCCCTGCGTAGCATTTGTACTTGCCTTAAAAAACGCGTCGTTGTGCGATAACATCTGTCCGCTCGATGTAAAATTGACGGTGGTTGATTTTGCCATACTTCATATGCAATTTATCATGCATAATGGTGGCGAAGGAAGTTCTCGATCCGACGTAGTCAGTTTTTTCTCTAAATTTCTGGTACACGTTTTTCAGAGTAGGATAATTACCTTCTGAGTGTATTTCGGATACACATGCTCGTGCAATCGAGAGGTCAAAGTCATCCAGATTCGTTGTTCGAGATTCCCTGGGCCTTTTCTTTCCAGGAGTCGAAAAGTGAGGAGAGGGGGTGGTAGCTTCGCATGAAGACGCTTCGTTTCCTTCTTGAACAATTGTTCGAACGCAAGAAAAAGAAACTTGCGTTGCCTTGGAAGTTTCTTCTATCAAGGCAGATGAGCTTTTAAAACACTGTTTTCCTTTTAAGTAGCAAAATACGTTCCACACAATCTCCCTAGCCTGGCTGTGAATAGTTTTTCCTTGTTTGGCTGAAGAGCTGTTGCACGGTGACGCCATTACAAATTGACTTGTGTAGCCGCTGAAGGAGAGATCCCACAAAGCATTGCGGATGAGTGAGTAGTCGATATCAGACCGGAAACACGCCCTGTTTTTCTCTTGTTGGACGAGGTATAGTTCTCGAGTCCGCCTGGCCGCGGGTTCGAATCCCGCCGTGGGCATGGATGTTTGTGTTTGTCCCGGGCTGCGTACTGTAAAAGGCGCAAATGAGCTTAGTTGTCGACGCCAAAATTTCTAGAACCCCCCCCCCCCATATGCTGCCATGTTTCTAAAGACCAAGTGATTGCCACCCCCATAACTCCGACCCTATTGGGACAATTTGGCCCAAACTTTACAATGATAATGATTTTTCAATTGAAAAATGGAAGGAAAAATTCTGCGACCCGGATTCGAACCAGGAACCTTGACTATCATGGCCGATGCCTCTACCAATTGGGCTATCGCAGACACCACGGACAGCCAAGCTGTCTCAAGGTGTCTTAAAGACAACCAAGGTGTCACGGATTCTCCAGTTAATAATTATTATTATTTACAATGATGTTGATCTTCCTTAGAGGAATCTGCATACCGAATTCCACTCCTTTATATGCATAAATACGCGTAGACCATTTGCTCCCCTCTAATTTCCGCCCCCGAAACTCCGACCCCAATGGGCCAATCAAAACCAAATTAAATAGTGAAGGTGCACATGCCCATAGTAAGCTACATTCCGAATTTCAACTTTCTACCTCAAAAAATGCGGAAATTATGAAGGGGACGGACGGACAGACGGACGGACAGACAGACGGACATCGTGAAAACAATAAGTAGCTCCATTCTTCCGCTACTTAATAATAATAATAACAATAATAATAATAATAATAATTGTAACAACAACAAGGGAATACCCCACCAGATAATCCGGAGGAGGAAGCCCCATGTTGCCCCCGTACGGGCAAACTGCCCAAAAACGGGGTTAATTAAAAACACATTTGCGACGAATAACAAAAAAAAAAATAAATTGGTATGGCGGAATGGTACATTCGCACAGGCCTACCACGAGAGAATGATACGGAACCATAAAAAAATTACGGGGCTGTGTTGGGACACGGTCGCTAGTTAACCGTAGAATACGTCTTGAGGCCACATGGCGAATAAGAAAGAACTTTGTACAACACAAATTAAAAAATTTAATTTCTGATATAAAATAAAATGTTCACACAAAAATGTAATTGCAATTCATCATAAATTGTTAACCAAACCTTTATGGCATTCCAACTTACAAATCACTGGTCAATGATAAGAGGAGTATGTTAGAAATGGCAACAGACAAGAACCAATATTCCGCGCAAACATCAAATTTATTGCCAACCAAAGTAATAGGTGATTCGATGGGTTTGAAATCTAAATTAAAATGTTTCTTCATAAAGCTAAGAGCGTATAAATTTAATGTAGCATCTACATTGAAAATGCTAACTGTCATAATTGCAATATTAGTATCCACCTCCATATTTTCACTGACTGGTCTAGTTGTTGGTGAATATTTCATTATCGCACTGAACAACAACATTTCCATATCAGATATCGACACATTAGGATGAATATACACTGAGTGGCCAGATTATTATAACCACCCCATCAGTACTTCGTTGGGCCACCTTCTACCTTCAATACTGCGGCGATTCGCATTTACTCCACGAGATGCTGACACGGCACCATGAATGCTGTTGTATTGTGGTTTCTGGCCACAATCCGCTTCAAACCCCTTCAGTCTCTATCAGTGAGCTTCGACTTTCGGGCAATGTTGTGCTTGGCAGATGATACTTTACCTGCTTCTTATAGGCTTTCATAACAGTCTTTGCTTGATGAATAAAACTGTCCTGTTGTGTGAAATTTGTTGTTTTGGAACCACCTGTATGATGGCTCTTTCAACTTTCTCCCACAAATGCTCAATTGGATTGAGATTTGGTCATTATGGGGGCCACCTACGCCAGGTTCGTCGTCGTTCGTGGCGATCGCAACAATCTCGCCTTCCTATCATTTTCAATTAAAGCATATATTCAGTAGCAAAAAAAATTTTTTTGCAGCAAACAGCACGCAGGAAATGTTTGTTCTTGAAACTATTCCTGCAAAATAGGAGTTCGTGGCATGCCGCATTGTCACGTTGGAAGAAGCTATCTCCATTGCGATACACCATCAACATGATTGCATGAACTTGATCAGCAAAGATAGTTAAGTATGTTCTGATATTCCAAAGTTTTTCTACACAAATTAAAGGGCCCATATTATGCCAGGAAAATATGCCCCAAACAATGACTGCCCCCACGAGCTTGACGGATTATACTCATGCATGTGGTGTCCATGCTTTCATGCAGTTTCCGTCGAATTCTCATTCTGTTATCTGCATGATGCAACTGAAAACGTGGTTCATCAGACCACATGACTTTATTCCGATGCTCAACTGTCTAATCCTTGTGATCATGTGCGAATTGGAGACGTTTTATCTTTTTAACTGCAGATAGCAAAGGTGTTCGAACTGGCCTTCGGCTCCCATATTCCAAACAATGCAGTATATGGCGAACAGTGCGTTCAGAAATCATTTGAGAGGATCCCTGATAAAGATCTGCAGTAATTTGATGCGCTGTTGCCCTTCTGTTTTTTTGTACCAGTTCTGCCACTCTCCTTTCTACCCGAACATTGATAACCACAACTGGCACGTTCAGACCCAGTTTTCCGGCATACAGTCCAGTCTGTAACAATTTAACAGCAGCTGCTCTTGAACATTTAACGAATACAGCCGTTTTGCTGATATTAACTCCATGGCTCTGAGCGCCAACAATCATCAAAGGCTGCTAAATCACGTCGTTTACCTATAATCTTCTGAAACAAAACACGTCCAATGTCGTGGTAAACAAGCTGCTTGCCTATTTACACTAGTCCGGCTCTTTAGCAACTTCAGCGCGAAATCATAGCTAATTTCCCTACAAACATCAGGTGGTCATAATAATCTGGCCACTCAGAGTTAACACTTCCTAGTATAGATCCCACTGCACCATTGTACATAGCTTTAACAATACAAATATCACTGATATCAGCGTCGATCAGTCCTCTATAGTTAGACCAGTCTGTCAGTATAGGTTCACATTCGTTAAAGAGTTACATTTCAAAAAATTGCAAAAACGCCTGCTCTCCTATAACTTACAATACCATATTTTTGAATAGTTTTAAATTTGTTCTACACAGCATGAAATCTTTCACACAGGACTGATGAAAGTGATGAAGCTAAGATATCACACTTCTGTTATCTGGGTTATTCAAGTCCTTCTCAAAACAAAATCTATCACAAACATTAGGCTACACGAATATTCAAATTTATTGTTTATGAATATAAAAGGAAATACGAATTCCGTGTTCCAAACTATCGCATACACAGGGTGAGGCATTTATCTTGAGACAACTG
>JAHWFO010040181.1:0-25758 GCA_023313115.1 Rhysida immarginata
AATTAAGTAGTTTAAGTAAAAGGAATATATTATAATAAATAGTAATGCGGATATTTTTCCTTTATAAATTCATAGAAAAAATAAAATAAAATTAATTTAAATAAAATAAAAAATATATAAAGGCCAATATTATACGAGATGGTTAAAGAAATTCAGGAGTTGAAGAAATTCAGGAGTTGAAGAAATTCAGGAGAAATACTTCAATATATATGTAATTTAAGTTATATTTATTTTATGTTTTCTATTAATTTATAAAGGAAAAATATCCACATAACTATTTATTATAATTATTAAATTACCGTTAATTTGATAATTAACCGTTAATACTGTCAATTTTTATTCACAGAATGTAAATTTTTAACGAATGCTGTGTAATAAATCATAGATGAAAGGGAATGTTTAAAAAAATGATAGCGAAAGTATATTTGTATTTTTTTAGCTCTTATTTCAAATACAGAAAATATATTGAAGTTATGAAATTAAAATATTTATAAGCTTTTTGACTGTCTATGTGGTTTTCTGTGAAATAAAAAATAAATAAATAAAATGTGAAAACTATTATTATTAATAGTGTATTATTTATTCATGCATTTATTATGTGGAATATTCATAATAAGTGCTTAGAGTACGAGCTCTAATTATAACAGAAAGATAGAACTTATATCTTCATCCGTATATGTATCGGCAATATTAACAAAATTCTCAATTTTTGAATTTTTTTTTCGGCCGTTCCGAATGTTGTGCCATTAACAAAGCCAAAACTTCGTCTTCTTCATCGGAAGAACTGTCAGATGAAGAGCTATCCAGTAATTGTGAAAGAATTTCGTCGATTTCAGTCACTGAGGTAGCCATCTTGATTTTGCAAGTGAGAGCAGAGAGCAACACTGCTCCACCGATTTTGGAAGAGCGCGAAGGAGTGCTCCTCGGCGCAAGGAGCAATACCAGCCGAACGCTGTGGGAGCCGCTCTGTGAGAGCAGGAGCAACCAGCCGAACAATTATTAGAGCTCCAGAGCGCTCCGGAGCACGCCAGAGCAGCCAGCCGAATTCGCCATTATCAATGACGTATATTAAAGATAGACTCCGAATCCTATTGTTGTAACTTGAAGCAAATTGGGAAGCTCCATGCCCAGAACTGTCATGGCTGAAAGTGAGTGAATCTGATGCAAAACACATGGCTAAACACGAGAGTAGCTGATTAATAATTCTTTCACACGCCGATTACGGAGTGATAAGTTTATCTTTTCGTTTACTTTGTATTTGAAGTATTTTATTATATTTTATAAACAATTTTTCGATCATGGTTTCAATTTCAATTTCGTTTCGATTGTCTTTCAGTAAAGACGAACTTTATATAAAACTCTGTTCCCTCAGAAACTGCTGTCGAGGTAAGTGTTTTGTGATCCATCCTATTATCACGTTAGATATAATTCTACGCGTCTGCTCAATAATGATGAAAATTTATTTCATAAAAATTTATTTTACTTTTAATAGTGAATATTTATATACTCTGCTGCCTATATAAACATTCTTCAACAGCATCTGCGTCCATCCCGCCAAAAGTTGTTCAATAGAAGACCAAGCATCTTTCAGCAGGACAACGCGAAGCCTCATGTTGCTCGGAACACCAAGGCTTGGCTACAACAGTAGCGTTTCAGGGTGCTTGACTGGCCTGCCTGCAGCCCAGATCTATCACCCATTGAAAATGTATGGCGCATTTTAAAGCGAAAAGTCAGACAGCGGAAGCCTCGAACACTGCAGCGGTTGCGGGCGTGTATTTCCGAAGAGTGGGACAAAATTCCAGTAGAAACAACGCAGAAGTTAGTGTCCAGCATGCCTCAACGACTTCGGAGCGTCATTCGTTGGAAAGGTGACGCCACTCAGTGGTAATGTGCAATAAACGGTACGGTGTACGAAGTTCATTGCAACGTGTTGACAACGGAACATTACAAAAAGTCGCTTATTTAATTTTCTCGTTTTCTTTTTTATGTTAAAATGCTATATCACAGTTGTACTAAAGCTCTGTGCACTCAATAAAGTAATTTTCATTTGTTTACAATTAGTTTCGTTGTACTTATCCAAAATTCTGTAGGGGTCCGAAGTTCATTGACGCTAGGGTTGTACATCAATCTTTCAATATTGGAGACTAGTTATTGTTGAAAGTTAAAGGTTTCATGAGAAATACTTTGGTATAGCCAATCTTACGCGGCAATGCGAACATTAGAGGATGCAGACGCTTTAAGAAAAAGCAGAAAATACGGAAAATAATAAAGATCTAGGAGAACGCCGGGAGCAACATCTTTTGCTATCCATCGGTGAACCATTTCATGCGATAACCTACCTCGAAAATAAGACAGGAAACTTTTAGGAATTTGTTTAACAGGCATAACAATGATTAATAAGGTCCTATAAACCGTCCGATATACTGTAGTTCTGCATTATAATTTTTTACAGAAGACAGAAATAAAGAGAACCAGAGTTTATCAGAAATGAAAAATAACAGATGCACAGATCTTTACTTTTACAAGGGAACCATTCGAAGCTGTATATTATAATTTCACACAAAATTGAAATATGTTACTCATCTAAAACTACTATTGATGCTTGCAAAATAAGAAATCTCCATATTTTGCTTCTTTCAAAATAAACCGCGAAAACGAAAAGATTTCCACATAGTCATACAAAGACTCCATTGTTAGATATTAACAATGGAGTCTTTGTATGGTTATGTAGAAATATTTTTCGTTTTCGCAGTTTACTTTGCAAGAAACAAATTATAGCGACTTTTTTACTCTTAGATGAGTGACATATTTCAATTTTGTGTGAAACTGAGATACAGGTTCGGATGGTTCCCTTATTAGATGATGGCAGTTAGAAATAAAAATTATAGCAATGTTTAAGCCAGAATTCGGTCCAAATTGAAGAATTGCTCATTTTAGTAGAGAACAACTTGCAAAGTAGAGTAAATGGGTAAGTACTGTATGACCATGAAATTTCATCTACTTTAAAGGCCAGAATCGTTTCTATGATGGGGATATTTTGTAGCAAATTTCCTAAAATTTAACTTACTAAAACTACTAAATTTAAATTTAAATATGATTCTTAACAGTTAATTAATTTTATCTTGATTAAATTTAAAACAGACTAATTTACATGTGTTAAAATTCTTAAAAAGTTACAAAGTTGCATAAGCCCCTCCGGGATTTTGAAACTCAGTAGCACGTCAGCGGAACCACTTAAACGGAAGTGATGGATACCATTGAACAGAGTATCATAAATATAAAAATAAATATAAATATAAACATAAATATTATTATTATGAACATAAATATAAACATAAATAATAGCAGTGAACAGAGATAAATATAAATATCCAATATTTATCTATCTTAATTATTGGATATGTCTTACCCTGGTGACTCATCAAACGCTTGACTAATCTTGTAAGCAACTGCATCCGTAATTCTCTCGGTATCGGAAACGCATAAGCTTATCTTTTACAGAACCCTAAAGGAAAATAATGTTAGGAGTGAGATCGGGTGAGCTGTGTGGGCAGTAAAGAGGAGCCGAGTTGTCGTTTGAGGAAAGTGACATTGATTCCTTCTAGCGAAGAAACGAGTAACAAACAAAACTCGCACGTTTCTTCCACCCACAGGTATGCTGTTATCTTTTCACGTGGAGTTGCTACTACATGGCCAGATTCGAAATACCGGAGGGACTTATGCAACACTGTTTAAATATCATTTATAAGTAAAGAAGAAGCTACTTAAATTTAACCTTTTTACTTCAATTTCAATTTCGTGACAAACCATGCAAAGACGGTTCGTACTTCACTGTGCTGTACTCAATTTATTACATCTTCATCAGTTTTTACTCAACATTTTTACTTTTTGTTATTCACATTACAGGAATAAGTTCGTGGATTTTTTTTATCGTCCCATTTGCGATTATAGCAACATTAGGCATTTTGTTCACAGTTTGCAGTTGCCTTAAAATAGGTTGCTTAGAGAACAGGGGTTCTCCCGCGTTTGCCACTCCATCTTCACAGCCAGAGAGTCCTAGTCCCGCCGTCGCTCCCTCTCTATATGTCAGGACATGTCAGCAACCGCAACGCTATCCACTTCCCTTGCAGAAAGACCCAAGTTGATTCCTCATAGAAAGAGTTACTGGATTCCGAATGAAATTAGTTATCTAAATGGTAGCACAAGGAGCCAACACCATTGTGCCACCATTGATGTTATTTATCCAATTTTAAGGTAATTTAATTTTTTATTTTTATATTGAAATAAGTTACTCTCAGCCAATATCCTCTGCACGACAACACCGGAAGACCCACCATCCTAATCCCTATAAATTGTCTTCAGTTTATAGATTTATATTACGCTGTCCTCCGCTTTCGCCCCCTCCACTTTCGCCCTTTAAATTTTTGCCCGTTCCACTTTCGCTCCCGAAGTCCACTTTCGCCCCGGCGCCATTATATGGTAATTTCACTTTCGCCCTGTATATTTTATCAAGGTCTTAAAGAGAGGCTAAGGCTATACGCAGGTAACTTGAATACAACATAGCCAGGGTTTCAAACTGTGATGGTACTTCAAGCAATTGTTTTAAGTGGTTTTTAGTGGTAAGCGATTCCCTGAAAAATTGAATCGTATCTGAGAGGGTCAGAATCAATTAATCGATTATTGCGAAAAATTGAATCTATTTTTAAAAATATTAAAATTAAATCTGTTTATTATAATTTATTTCCGTGGTTAAAAGAGTAGCAAAATAAACACATAGAAGAAGCCATTCATGAATTTTTATTTAATACCAAACAATAACAAACATGTTGTGAAGCAGAAATATTATAACAATGTATTGTGAAGCAGATAAAAAAAGTTAGATTGATTGATTATTTGGTATTATGGAATCGAGAAATCGAGTTTCGGAATCGGGCATCGCCCACCACTAGTGGTTTTACACCTTGTATTTATTTAAAATACTTCTTTAATTAGTGTAGTATCACTATAACGTCATAATTATTGTAATTATACAAGATTGATTTTTCTTCAAAACAGCATGAACGTTGGTTAAGGATTCATTGACAGTGGTACTTCAGTTTACTGTCCTTGTGGGGTGGTACTTGTTCAAACATTTTTGAAAACCGTGGGCCTATAATAATCAGGCTAACGACTACTGTGCGAACCATGGAATTTTAAATGAATGAAACATAAATGATTTAATAAATATTATATATTATATTATGTGTTAATTTACTTATGTTTGTTACACATAACAAACGTTTAGGGAAAATGTGTTAATAAATCCTCTTTTTCTTGTTTTTAAAACATTGTTTGCGTTTTGTATTTTTTATTTTCTAAACTCTATTATTTCTTTTAAAACAATTTTGATTTTAGGAAAGCTTTAATTTAAATGGTTCTTAAATAAAAGGAGAATTTCGTGGGTTAGGTTAGGTAAGTATTCTAAATAACTGAATTCTTAGTTTTCTATTTGACTTGTTAACCTCTCTGCAGGGTCTTTTTTATGAAAGTGGGTCTTAAAAGTATTTTTGCAGGGGGCGAGGGTGAAAGTGGAAGGGGCGATAGTGGATGGGGCCAAAGTGGAAGGGGCCAAAGTGGAAGGGGCCAACTTCACGGGGCCAAAGTGGAGTGAACCATATAAACACCAACCGCATACATGAAACTGCATAATTGACTTCATTTATGTGTTTTAAATTTAATGTCAAACGTTATAGGAGATAAATTTTGATGAGTGTCTATTTCATTAAGAATTTATGACATGTTCTGAATAATTTTGTTATTTGACAGTACGATGTAGAATCTCTAATGTATTCAAGAATCGGAAACATTTCGGTGTTTATTAATATATTCATCAATTCTGCCAAAATTAGAAGTGCCCATAAGTGCCTATGTTGCATGGGTGCTGTTCTCATATTTGGTGGCTCTCAAATATATTTTGTATCAACTCTTCAATCTCTTTAATGTGTTCTTGAAATGTACATATAGTAGAACCTCGATAAATCTAATTCCCCCCCCCCCCCCTAATTCGAAGTTTCAGTTTGTTTCCTTCCACTCCAGAGCTAAAGCACATCTATAATTCAAAATAATAAAGCCTCCATAAATCGAATCATTTTGGAGGAAAGTTAGCCTCTATAAATCGAAGATAACGCAAATAAATTTGCCCACAAATCGAATTTTGTCAATCCGGACCTCTATAAATCGAATTGATGTCAGTTTATCTTTTCCCTATTAGAAATGTTTATAAGCAATTTTGATGGTTTTCATAGAAACTTTTTTAATTGTAATTAGCTTTTTAGGTATAATACTTGATTTTGCTCTTCCCTTGAGATTCGAGTAATCAAGGTTCTACTGTACAATAAATTCTTTAGATTTCATATAAAACATTGCTCTCTACCAAATTTCCTTTTTATCTATTTTTAATACAGGGTGACGAATAGACTGGAAACATAAGAAAAATAGCATTCAGAATATATGCTCAATGCACCCTAGCATAAATTTTCTCCCAGTCTGCATGAATTCGTCGAAGGAGTTCCGGCCAAATGCTGGGCCGGATATGGATAATTCTTTATAAAGAAGGTTTTAGATCCTGATTTTAGTGTTTAAAATAGGGATATCATCCGTCTCCTTTTATCGAGACAATCCCGTTTTTGTCGGTGTCTTTCCTAATATCCCAATACGCGAGATTTATATACGAGTACTAATAATGATTTAATTGTATAACGACAAAATACATAATCTATCGTTAATAAAAAAAAATGTTAGATTTTTGGAGTGTCTCGTTTTTATGGTCAAATGAAACAGATTGCTGTATGTTTGATAGACTTCATAAGCAAAAGAAATGTCCCCTTTTCCACAAAAAGTTTATTGAGCGTAAATATGAATATTTCAACTGCCAAGCAGTCTTCTTTTAGCACGATCATGGCAATTCATTTACAACAGATTTCAAGCTGTAGTCAAATTTATATTGTTGAGACAGTCAAAAAGTTTCTGTAGGCCCAAACCAGCCCTTCATCGCACCACATACCTCTTGATTGGAGGCGAAATGCCGTCCCGGAATGTTTGGTGGGTGGGCAAGGCTCTTTCAGCAGAAATGTCGCAGAATGTTTACTGTTGCGAGTGCCACCGTAAGGATTGGTATTGTTGTTTCCGTTTGATTTCCACTGGTTTCGTACCTTCCTTACACAGGAATTGAATCACTGGTCGTTGGATATAATCATTATTCAATGTTGTTATTCTACCACAGCGAAACCTCGTGTCAACTGAGCACGTAATGTGACGTTTCTCCCGATCTCAAAGTATACATTGCTATTATCTACTGCGTCATATACACTGTCATATCACTGAATTATGACCACCCGCTTAGTAATGGGAGTAGCCACCCTTTGCCGCTATAACTGCTGCTTGGCGTTATGGCATGGACGCAAGATATGCGCGGCATGTGTCCGATGGTATGGTAGTCCATTCAGCTTCGAGAGTCATAGGTGGAGGGTCCAGCTGCCGTACATGGCGATGAATGTGCTCCCACAGATGTTCGATTGGATTGATGTTCGAATTAGCGGGCCAAGGGAGCACTCGAAAGTCAGAGTGTTCTTCGAACCAATCCAATAGGAGACGTGCCTTGTGGCAGGGTGCATTGTCCTGCTGGAACACAACATCACATTGGGGGAACACCGTGAGCATGTACGGGTGCATCTGGTTCGCTACGATTGACAGATAGCCACATGCATTCAAATTGCCCTCTAGACAAATCAGTGGACCTAACTGCTCCCAACAGAATATCCCCACACATGTACACTACCCCCACCAGCCTGTTTCCGGCCCACAATAGCCTCCTGCAATCTCTTTTCATGGCGTTCACGATGCACTCGCCATCGCCCGTCAATCTCATGGAGCAAAAACCTTGACTCGTCGGAGAAGGTGACCTTAGCCCACTCGTCTGTGGTCCAATGGCGGGCTCACGTGCAAAGTCTAGGCGTCGTTGACAATGACCCCTGTTCAACATAGGTGCAGCAATCATGCGTCGACTGTTCAGGCCCATCCGTAGCAGGGTGCGTTCAACGGTAGTGTCAAATACACGTCTGTTGGCACCACTGTTGATGGACTGTGGCTCTTCTGTCACCTTTTACGAGTCGCCGTAGGCGCCGCTCACCCCGTTGGTCGATGGCTCGTGACCCTTTACAGTGATGGTGTTGGGACGCGATTTCTGTCCCTGCTGTCCACTCTTTGTACACCTTCACTAAAGCGGACCGTGAACAGTTCACAAATCGCGCCGTTTTTGAGATGGTGCCACCTTTGCTGTGATAGCCTATTATCATCCCTTTTTGGATATCCGTTAAATCCGGGCGTTTGCCCATCTTGAGGCTCGTGCACCTGCCGTTTGATGCACCAGCTTTAAAGCTTTCACAGCCTATTATGCAAATTTTGCAATGTGTAATCGTTGTTGGGGCGAACCATGCGTGTGCTTTGAAGGGGTGCTGGTCATAATTCATTGATATGGGCAGCAGAGCACGCAATCTGTTTTATGTAAACGCCCTATATACATGCACTTACGTTATACAGGGTTATTCAAAATGAATGATGCAAAAAGAAAACGTAGCTTGACCAGTATAATCGGTATACCAGGGACTATTAAAAAGTTCCCGGAATTGTAGTCTGGCCGGTGACTGGATACAGTATAACATCGCAGCCTTAATCCCCATCAAAGTACTTTCCTTGGGCACACAAACGAGACTGCCACTCATGGAAAGCCCGTGCGAACTCTTCCTTGGAATGGACTTGAGACCGGCTGTCGCATTTGTATGCACACACTCAGGTCTTATCACCTGTCCATGAACTTTGGATCCGCAGATGCTTGTTCAAACAGATCACCAGCAATTGACATCCAACATTCCATCTGATCTACATTCAACTGATGCGGAACGAACTTCGCGCAGACCCGTCGCATCCCCAGTTCCTCAACCAAGATCGCCTGAGCGGACCCGAAAGAAATGTTAATTTCTGAAGCCACTTCATTGATGGTTATCCTCCGATCAGTACGCATCAAATCCAGCACTTTTGCGACGTTTTCAGGTTGCCTGGAGGTTGTTGGTCTTCTCGACTGCGGCTCATCTTCGAGACTGTCCTGACCCGCCTTAAACCGGTTGAACCAATCAAACACAGCTGATTTCTTAAGGGCACTATCCCCGTACGCCTGTTTCAGTGCTTGCAGTGTCTCCGTAGCACTTTTTCCAAGCCTGAACATGAACTTGATGTTTGTTCTGTGCTCAAACTGTGACATCGCGCCAAGGTGGGTTACACCCTCTTACAAGGACACGCTACAGCTCCCGAATGACACGTTCGAACACGATGTAATCACACCTGCGCGCGCTTAGGATGTAGAGGGCGCTGATTACAGAGCGGCGTTTTCCAGACTTAGTCCGGCGCTCACCGGCCAGACTACAATTACGGGAACTTTTTGATAGTCCCTTGTATTTACAAAATACGTATACCAGATGAAAGATAAATTTTCCAAGTTTCTCTCGATATGGGAGCCCTTTGTGACACGACAGACATGTAACGATATTCAAATTCTTCTCACATATTCTTCCAGCACCCTTTCACCAATTGGGTCGCGACTTTAAATCTCCTGTAAGTCATACGGTAATGGGATACGAAGAAGTTTCCTTCACGTAGTCCCACAGAAAGAAATCACAGGCCGTTAAGTCGGATGCTCTGGGGGACCACAGCATCAGTGGCACATCATTGACCCCAACAACCAGTGTTATAGCATGTCGAGATAGGTGGTTGAAACGCGCCTCTAGTAAGCGTTTCTAAATGGCAGGTTTTTCAGCATTGTGAAATTAAATTTGGAGAGTTTACCTTTCATTTAATATTAGTCTTTTTTAAATATCGTGATTATACTGATCACGGCTAAGTTTTCTTTTTGCTCACCCTGTATACTCTATATCCTAAGATACAAACATCACACAATTGTGATTCTTTTGCGACAATTTTTATCAAGCAGCTTAGTCTTTTTTTTCTTATGTACAGACAAATTCAAGAAAGAACTATGAAAATTAAACACTTTATGTATGTGAAAGATACAGAATCATAGCTTATAAATAGTACATTTCTTATTCTTATGGCTTAAAAATAATTAAGAGCACGTTAGCCCCATGTTCAAATATCTGATTAACACTCTTCCTGTTTATCCGAAAGAATGAGTTACGAGGCAGCTAAAACACAGGCGCCAATTTCATACCGTTGACTCTTTGCTAAGGAGAATATCAGCTAAAAATATCGTCAACCTGTATACATTTAAGTCAAAGGCGAATGGAAAGTTTCACGAGAGAGCAAGAGCTGAGCAGTGTAAAATAGACGAGCATTTCTGAATCTACCCTAGTACGTTCCCCTTTTATATCATCGTCATTTATACGCTTCATGCAAAACGTGTAATGTTTCTGGCAAGTGCATTACTTTTTTTTTCTGGCAAGTACTTTTTTAATTTCTTGTCGCTTGTAGTTTCTAAATCTGTGGATTGCTTTGGTTTTTATGCTTCTTTAACACTTTTTGAATTAGAAAAGTTTTCCTAATTTATATTTATGTAAATGAATTTATGTAATTTTTAGACTGCACGATGTAACAGCTTTTTTTCCTTGTAAGTAAGTGTTATTTTCTAATTGCTCATGATTAATAAAGTATTATTCCCTTCTCTATTTCTAATGAGAAAACGGGTGACTTTGCGTTTTCCCTTAATATATATTCAGAAAAGAAAAAGAACTATAAAAAATATATAAATTTATACTGACGCGATACAAAAGATTTAGGAATGGATAGTTTTCGAAGTTATGATTCTATTCTAAATAGGTAGTTTTCAAAATATCACTGTTCTAGTTAGGAAATAAAGTGTGCTGAGAAAAATAATATTTTCGAAATTTTTGTGGAATAAGCAAATAAGAACAAAGAAATATAAAAATGACTATAAATTAATTTATAACATTACTTTGTGCCGATTAAGGGCGTGTCTACAAAGTCCAAGCGTCGTGCTCAGAGTATCTAAAAAGTGACCGATCAAACTCCTGATCAAGTGGAATCAAAATGGAGTCTTTGGCTGTGCGTAGCGCAATAAAAAGTTTTTCTGACAGCATGACGCCTAATTGTACACCTCATTTTATATCCCAATCCCATTAGAATATAATTTCATAGTCATTTTTCCTTTTGAACACAGAAAATTATTTCTACGCATAGAATTTCATTGCAATTTTCTAGCGGATACCCCAATGTAGAAATTCTAAAAATATATTTAACTCTTACTAGCTTCTAGCGATTTCTCCTACAGAATAAGCCTACGTCAAATGTCAAAAAAATTAGCTACAACAGCTTTGAAAGTAATCCGCTTAAATTTTAGCAGCAGCAAAAACAACATGGCGCCATAATCTTCCAGAGAGGGTGGGCATCAGTTGAGAATGTACAGATCTGTTTATCAGTAAATTTAACTACCATCCCTAGAGATTTTAGTAAAGACTTAGTCAAGTTTTTGATCACAATGATAATTTATTAAAAGGTACATGTTCCCTCGCAATTGTTTACGAAAACTGATTCAGCCAGATGGATGACGCAAATTCCAAAGTATTACTCAATGCCAAAGGAATGTTAGTTCTGTTAAAAATAGTTTGTGATTATTCAATCGATGAGAGACGATGGAAAATTACGAAAGAGAACAAAGCTGAAGCGCTGGAAAGTAGATGGGTAAGTTTAAACCTGCAAAATAATTTTTGCTTGAAAGATAACCTGCTGAGCTTAATATAATAACTGGTGATTCAGGCATGTTTATCTCGTTTACTTAATGAAATAATTATAATTTTCATTATAAATTTTGACAAACAATAACCTGTGTTTTAAAAAGTTACTCATGAAGTCTGAGAAATTACTAAAATTGTACACACCCCTACCATTAATATTCAACAGATAGCGAAAATAGTCCTGCCTAGGCATACAAGAGTCATATAAGCTTCTAGAAGTCAACTCAGATTATCCTGCATCAGAGAATGTTCTGTCAGGGGTTTTTGTCACCGAGTGGTGCAAATCACCAAGAATATGGGCTTGGAATAAAAATGGAAATGCAAGATGGCACGTTCAACAGTGGGCTTAACAGCCTCTAACCTGGAATGTTAGACAGAGACAGCAGCATGAATAACTCTGATGGTCCCTAAGTCAAAACACAGCCCGGTTGCCAAAAAATAGCCTGCTAAACATCAGAAGAAGGGAACAAGAGTTCTTTGAAAGTAATGTCAGCGCTAATACCGAGATATAGATTACTATGATCATACAGCTGTTTACTAAACATTCGTCACCTCATTAACTGTCATGGTATAAGAATTGCCAATGGAAAAAAGTCCTATGGGCAAATGCGCCAAAGTTCGGTCTCCACGACTCTGATGATCGTGGCTCGTTCGTGAAACAGTTCTTTTCAAATTGTATGGAGTAGTAAATAATAATAATAATAATAATAATAATAATAAACAGGAGATAATCTCCAAACATAGGTGATAATTGTTCGATCGAAAAATGGAAGGAAAAATTCTGCGACCTGGATTCGAACCAGGAACCACGACTGTCATGGTCGACGCCTCTACTAATTGGGCTATCGCAGACACACGGACAGCCATGCTGTCACAAGGTGTCTTAAAGACAACCAAGTTGTCACGGAGTAGCTTGTCAATTCTATGCAATGCTAGGACATTCTGAACAATTAATCTTTTCTAACATTATGAACACTACTTTGCAATGAAATTGCCCCACCCACAAGGAGTTATCCGAATGTGCCAAAAGTAGGTGTACAGCAAGAGATACATCTGCACACACCTTTATTACGTTATGGAGCCAAGACGTGCACTCGTTTGCACAGGGTGTCCCAACGAAAAGCGGCATCACAAGGTTGTGGCACCACTTCTAGCGGCGATGCATTGTTCCACCGCAAGTGTAGGCGATCATACAGGTGGCGAATGTCATCTTGGGGTACGTCTGCCCAGGCCTGGTGAACCTGCTGTGTCAGATCATGGAGATTGTAGGGTGTTCCACACGTGCTAAATTGGCGACAGGTCTGGGGACCTCGCGGGCCATGGCAGGCAGTTGACATCGTGCAGACATGCCATGCTCATTTTTGCCGTGTGCGGTCTGGCGTTATCCTGCTGAAAGACTGCGCCGGGTATGGTGTGCAGAAAGGGTAGTAATACGGGCTGCAGAATCTCTATGACGTACTGTGCTGCTGTCAGGGATGGTGACTAAAGGCGTTCTGGTATCGTACCGATGGCACCCCAGGCCATGATCCCGGGTGTTGGTCCACAATGGCGATACCGGATGCATTGCTCATTGGCACGTTCCAATGATCTGCGCCACACCCGTCCGCGTCTGTCATCGGTGTCCAAACAAAAGCGGGATTTGTCGCTGAACACCACCGGGCGCCATTCCATTCGCCCGCCCACTCGTTCACGACACCACTGCAGGCGTATCGCGCGGTGCTCAGGTGTCAAAGGAAGACACAACAATGGACGCCTGGCAGACATTGTCGCGGCGTGTAACCGGCGTGCTATTGGTGCTATTGTTGACACTGGAGCAATACCGGGAATAGTGATGTTATCGCGCAGTTGCCGCACAGTGATGATTCTGTCCGCTAGCGCTGTTCGCAGTATCCGCCTATCGGTATGAGCTGACGTGCTTCTCCGGGCCCCAGAGCCTGGTCTTCTGGCACGTATGCCTTCCTTTTGCCATTGCCTCCAGCATCGGCCTACCGTCCGTGCGTCCCGCGATACAAAAACAGCAATCCGTCTTGTTGACCATCCAGCTTCAGAGAGGCCAATAATCCGATCTCGTTCAAAGTCCGTTAATTGCGTGAACGGTTGTCGTTGTCGTGGCATTGAGACCGTTGTGCGGATTACAGTACTGTATGTTCACGAGGCAGTTGCTTCCTCCCTATTGCAAGGAACGCCTCGCACAGGTGTTAACTGATGAGCCTATACAGGCACCCGGACACCCTGTATCAACCCAAATGGACATGTACCGTGAGCATGCATCTAATCGTTTACTAGTCGGAGGTAGACGACCCCCCCTCCCCACTAAATATGGATAAGGTCGGATAACTTCTTGTTGTTGGGGTCATTTCATTGCAAAGCAGTGTACTTTAACAGCACTTCGGGGAAATTCCATATTTCATCCAAAGGCAACAGGAAAGTTTTGCACTGGACTTGTAATTTATGCAATCTTCCACTCCATTCAGTACATTTTGATTAGAAGTGTATGGAGGGCACACAAGATTATTTATCACAGCTTGCCAAACAGTCTCTCAAAGTTTGGAAAGGTGACTCTTGGGTCTCCATAGTGGGCTGATGTTTTCGTGAGGGCTCGAAAGGTCTGAAGCAGTCATTGTTTCATACTATTTTGCGGCGATGGTCTTCGGAGTATCCAGCATCACGAGGGCTAAAACTTTACTCATGGTAAAGAAAACAATATTCATTCTTTTCTTCACAGTTATGATTTCCACCGAGATATCTTCAAACACCCATATGTGTTTTTTGACCAAGATGACGACTGTGCGTTCGACCTCTTGCTAACAATATAGATTCTGAACAGTCTCAATTCACGTGTACATTTTCCTCCGTGGACGAATCGGTTGCGCCGTACAGAAAAACTTTCCTATTCTCTGTCCAAGGAAAGTTTGATTTGGCGTGTCCAGTAAAATTTCCGAATGCAGTTGTTGAACATTGTTGCAAAATAAAATTAACAATGTCAACAATTGAGATGGAAATTTAATTGGACACGCCCTCTCAAACTTTCTCTGGAGAGAGAATAGTGCCTTTTGAATCAGCAGGTCTATTCTCTGTGCCATACTGCTCGGGTCTAAAAGTGGTTTGAGAATACCAATTGGTCAGTCCAAAATTTTGATCTGAAGCCTCTCAAGCATCTTTGGGATAAACTTGATCGTCAATATCTTCCATCATAGAACAAGACCCAGTGGTATCTGCGTTACAAACCTACTGGAGGAACATATTACGAAGTACTTAGCTGATAAACCCGGCGTGGCTCTGGCTCTCTTTTGATGAAATTTTGCAATACACTGAACGACAAATTTATTAGAGACACCTCTTACGGAAAATAATCGGCCCCCCAGTGACACCCAAGCTTAGGAACAGACCGAAGCGGCATATAAAAGGGATGCATTGGATCACAAGTTGCAGTCAGCAGCAGAAGTGGACTGAATATGGGTAAATCCAAGAATTTGACCGACTTTGAACGAGGCATGATCGTTGAAGCTCGACGGGGCAAACCGCGAAACTCCTCGGGTTTTCCCGTGCAACAGTGTCAAGGATATTCCGTGAATGGCAGTTATGCCAAAAAACAACCTCCAACAAACACAACTCCGGACGAAACAGGGCTGTGGATGAACGAGGCCAACGGCGACTGGCACGAATTATACACAGCAACAGGACGGGAACAGCCCAACAAATTGCAGCGCAATTCAATGAGGAAGCATCCCAACCCAATTCGGAGCACACGCTGCGGCGCACCTTGCACCGACCTGGGTTTAACAACAGACGGCCAGTACGGGTAACGTCGCTATCACCGCAAAATTGGAAAGCGCGCCTGCTATGGACACACAGGCGTCGCCACTGGACACTGGATGAGTGGAAGAAGGTCGCTTGGTCCGTCGAATCGCGGTTCCTACTTCAACATGCGGACGGCAGACTGCGCATCTGGAGCAGACAGCACGAGACCGTAGACCCATCTTGTCAGCAGACAACCGTACAGACGGGTGGAGGAGTAGTGCTGGTCTGGGGTGTCTTCTCTTGGGACAAACTGGGTCCTCTGATATCCGTAGACATATTCCTGAATGCTACACACTACTTGAACATTGTTGTCGATCAGGTGCACCCGTTCATGATGACTGTGTTCCCTGGTGGTGACGGAGAGTTTCAGCTGGACAATGCTCCCTATCACCGTGCTCGAATGGTCTTGGACTGGTTCGAGGAACATGACGCGGACTTCCACCTGCCTCAGTGGCCAGCTCGGTCGCCCGATCTCAACCCGATCGAGCATTTATGGGATAAAGTGGAGAGAACCATCCGATGCCTTCTCACACTCTCGACCAACCTGCACCAATTACGGGACGCTGTGATGTCATCCTGGGCTGCTATTCTTCCGCAACGGTTTCAATACCTTGTTAAATCCATGCCAGCACGTATTCAGGCAGTTCTCGTCGCTAAAGGAGGCGCAACACGCTATTAGCGGGGTGTCTCTAATAAATTGGTCGTTCAGTGTATCTGAAATATATGTGCTTCAGCGCCATCTAGTGGGGAGTTAAAGTAAAATGGATAGCATAAAAACCTTCTCCATGAAAAAACACTTACACGTGCAACTTTCATGGTGAGCGGTCAAACGATGTTGGAGTTTATCAATCTCATATATACCAACATCCATTTTTATATATACAGACTAGTGGAGAGTATGCAATTGAACATTTTCATAAAAGTCAAAAATTTCACAAAAATATTAAACGATAAAAGAAACGACCCTTTTTTATCTGAATACAGGTGTCCGGATATTGATGTTAGGACTGTGTGTCTAAGAAATTAAAAATGTAAACTGGCCGTAATGATGTTTTCAAAAAAAATGGAAGGAAAAATTCCACGACCACGAGACGAACACCAAATGAGTATTACGCTCGTTGCCTCTACCAAGTGGGTTATCGTGGACACGGTACAGTAAGGCTGTCTCCATAAAGATTAAGATTACAAGTCTTAAGATTACAAGTAGTCAAGATGGAAGTCCAATGATACGGTGAGCATCCAGCTTGCAGATCGGGAGAAGTAGATAACCCATGTAAGAAATTAATACACAGTCTAGTCACATTAATGTGACCACACCCTGCGTTTAGCAACAGCGGAAAATGGTTACGTCCAGAAGGTACATACCAGTATCAGAAGTGGGGGGTATAGGAAGGGTGTCAGAGGGAAACAGAAAACATTGCAATTGCTGGGATCATGGCGAAACGTAGCGAATTATCCGACCTCCAAAAGGGTATGATCATCGGCTTCCGAGCCAAGGGCGGCAATATTTCGAAACTGCTAGTTTTGTGAACTGTTCGCGAGCCGCCGTGGTGAAAGTGTACCGTGCATAGCAGAATGGCAATACCCAAACTCAGCGATGTGCCAAGTGTGGGGCACCATGGGCCATAGATGACAGAGGTGAACGACTGCTACGGAGCAAGCCAACAGACGTGCAACCGTGGACCAACTGACCTCCCAGATGAACCAAGGGGCTACCAAACGTGTATCCTCAACGACAGTCCAGCGAAAGTTGATGCGTATGGGGCTGATTCGTGCACCAATGCCGACGGCTGTTCACCGGCGATAAAGACTGATATTTGCACGCCAGTACCACAACTGGACAGCAACAGAGTGGCGAAAGGTGGCTTTTTCCGATAAATCACGGTTTATGCTCCATCGGACAGAAATCACGGCGTTCAGCGTCAGAAAACAAACACCCTGCAACACGTGCCGCAAGGGTCCAGGTCGATGAGGTAGCGTTATGGTCTGGGCAATGTTTTCATGGTATTCCCTGGGTGCACTCATAATTGTGGACGGCACCATGGATCAATGGAAGTACGCATCTGTCTTTCGGACCATGTGCACCCGTACATGCAGATTGTGTTTCCTTAGCACGATGGCATTTTCCAGCAGGACAATGCGACGTGCCATACAATGCGCAGTGTCCGTGCATGGTTCGAAGAGCACCTGGATGCGTTTACGATAATCCCCTGGCCTCCAAACTCCCCGGATTTAACCCCAAAGAGCATCTGTGGGACCACCTCGATCGGGTTGTTCGCGCCATGGATCCTACACCGCGCAACCTACGGCAGCTCGCCACAGAACTGGAGTTGACATGGCTTCACATCCGTGTCAATACCTTCTAGAACCTTATTGATTCTCTTCCTGCCTGTCTCGCAGCTGTCCGCGCCGCGAAAGGTGTTATTCTGGCTACTAACAGGTGGTCACATTAATGTTACTGGACTGTGTAAATGTAAACTAATAAATAATATTATCCGTATCCACGATAGCTCAATTGGTAGAGGCAAAGAGCGTAATGCTCCTGTTTCCTGGTTCGAATTCAGGTCATAAAATTTTCCTTCCATTTTTTCTGATAATATCATAACTGTGTATCTAATTACTAACTCAGAGCGTATTCACCACCAACTGCTTAGCAACCTTAAAGAGAAACGAAACTCTATTCAGACCTTAAATAATCAAATATAATTAATTTCTCTGATACACGTCATTGTTTTTTTTTACATTACAGGAACAGCTTTTTTACTTTTTTGTTAGCTTTCTTATAATAACTTGTTATAACTATTTTTTCTCTACTCGAGAGACTAAGCGGCTGCAAGTGACGATGACGTCTCCCCAAAGAATCCATCACCAAGGCCCACAACTTTTCTCTTCAGAAAGCAACCAAATTTGCGCAGTCACCAGAGCTTCTCCTCTCAGCCCAAGGTCACCTGCAAGCCAGCAAGAGGAACGAATCCAATCTCCCATAGCAGCACCTTCATCTCGAATTCACATAGAAAATTTTTATTGTGTGTTCTACAACCCTCAACTACCGCCAGCTTACACACAATAATGCTGTTCGCTTAACATCGGACAATGTAAATTCTATATTAATAAACGTACTCTTCAACGAACTAGATAATCTTTATATAAAAAAATCAATTGCTGTTCGTTAGTCTCGCTAAAACTCAAAAACGGCTTGACCGATTTGAATAATTTTTTTTGTTTTGTTTCCTCTAATACAGGGGTGGTTTAAAAAAATAAGAATAGGGGAAACCAACCCCTAAGAGGGGGGAAAGGGGGATTGAAAATTTGTTAACACATTAACTAATGTTGCACTACAAACGTAACACACTTACTGGTGTAGCACTACATAATTAATCATATTAACTTCTTTTAGAGTAATGAATTGTAGAGTGTGCTATCCATGAAGCGCGATAACTCCACCACGACCTACCTAAAACCTTCCCAGGGTCCACCGGAATTACCATGAAAAATTTCATGAAGATTGGTCTAGCCATTTTGAAATGCATAGCGAACAGATAAGTCCATGCGTGTTTCTTTCTTATATAAATCTTTAGTTTAATTCCAATCTTGATGAAATTTCGAAAAAATAATATTTATCGATAATAATTCATGGATTTAAATTCAAATTATGGACCAAAAATATATATCTTCTGACGAACAATGCAAGGTAAATTTTGTGCAACAATAGACTGCTCTGTTTGTTACAACAGTAGTGATAGCAACACAGAATTCTAAAAATGATATGGAATTAAATACAAAAATTGGAGAAAATATACCAGATTCAGCCAATCAAATAGTTATGTATATAAGACATGTAAATGAATCTCAAGACTGATCATTTTGTAAACTTCATTATCAAAAATATTTTGAGGACACGCAACTTACATGCATAAATCGAGCACCACCCTCTTATAAAATATAATATTCTTCGGGCTTTCTAATTTCCTGATCATAATTTAAAGTTTCGCCTAATGGTCGTCAGCATACAGCTGGAAGGATCTTCCTCCTCTGAGAATCAATGAGAAGGCGTCGGAAATTTTAACAATACATATAATTCCTGTCCTTTGGGCTTTTCTTAGAATTGATAGTTGATAGAATGTAACATTTTCTTGAAAAGCTTTAAAAATGAGCAGTAAATAGAAATAATGGAGAGTTAGCAGACTATTGAGAAACAATGAAAAGGCGGCAGAGAAAGCAGCCCCTTCACTCAGTGCTGTATCGATTTTTCCAGCACACTGCTTCAACTAAACAAGTGGTGAGTGACCCTGTGGCCGTCGAAGCAAATGTGTCAACAGAAGAAACTGCGACTGCCAGATCACACCAAGTGATGAATGCACCAGTTTTGCTTCAAGACCTCGAGAGCAGAGTGTGAATTGCTACGGTTTACCAATTAGAAAAATTGATGGAAAAATTCCGCGACCTGGATTCGAAACAGGAACCTCGACTGTCATGGTCGACGCCTCTATCAATTGGGCTATCACAGACACTTGAACAGCCATGTTGTCACTAAGTGTCTTAAAGACAACCAAGTTGTCAAGAAGGAAAGCCCAATGGGAGGTGGGCACCCGGTTCACAGATCGTGAATTTCTCCTATCCAAACCATCAGAAAGTTTGAGGAACACACAATAAGAAATAAAGAAATTAAACTGGAGCAAACACCAAACATCAGGTAAAGACTACACACCAAACATCAGGTTGTCTTTAAGATAATGACAGCATGGCTGTTCAGGTGTCTGCGATAGCCCGATTAGTAGAGATGTCGACCATGACAGTCGAGGTTCCTGATTCGAATCCAAGTCGCAGAATTTTTCCATCCATTTTTCTAATTAATATCATTTACCTGATGCTTGGAGTTTGCTCCAGTTTAATTTCTTTATTTCCTAACAGTTTATCAATTGTTGGAATTGCAGAATACATAGACACAAACGATCATGTACATCCATCGCCACCCAAGAAGAGAATTTTGGAATTGTTGAATTTTTAGATAAACAAATGAATTTTTAAAGGTCAGGACACACAAAATAGAAGAACTACAGCCATAGCCAGGGCTGAAAGAACGTCAGATCAAACTATTGTTTCATTTTCATTCTATTTCCTCCCACTTTCGTAGCCAAACACATTATTCCACACAATCTTATGGTAAACTCGCTCAGCTATACATAACATTCCAATACATTCCAACACGAACCAGGGAGAACTGTTATAGGGCCATCCATTAGGAACATTATTTTTTCGGTTTTTTCTATATGAATTTTTACTGTTTTAATGTGTTAATTTTTACTGTATATTGCGAACTTTCTTCAAAAAGGAGCCCGAGCAACGCCGGGTATATCAGCTAGTCTCTTAAAAAGTAGGAAATATTTGAAAGTGACCCTACCTGAAATCTATATGTCCAGTTTCATATTTGAATATTCAGAGTATAAAGAAGTTTTTACATTTAGATTTTTACATCTATATGTACCTTTAAAATTTATTAATGACTTTAAATTGATATTTTCGGAATTGGGATGGAATTGTATTTAAAATAACTTTAGGAATCTCTCATGTTAACTCAGGTTAATATAATTTTTTTAAATTTTCAAAAACTTTTTAATTTTTTTTAATTTTTAAATTCAAATTTACTCGTCCTTAAAACTCTAGATTATAATTTTAGCTCCTAATCTAGAGCTTTAACTCGTCCTTGATCTGTGGCGCTCTCTGCCGCCAAAATATTCGAGATTTGTAACAGCGGGGTTTATTTCGCTATAACAATCAATATCATGCGTTTATTACCGGCGACCGTGAGCAGTGTCACTTTAATTGTAACCATTCAGTACCATTAAACTTGATTATAGATAACAATTAAAGATATTAATAAGTTTCGATTATGTAAATGAAAGATAATATTACCGAAAGTTTCCTTAATGTAACTGCTTTCTAGAATGGTGGGATAATTTGCACCGAGATAAACTCATCGTTAGCTTATCTTTCTTTATATGTCAAAAGCAAAACTTTTTTAACCGAAACATTTTGATCTTTCAGGTGACAAAAGAAGAATTGGTGTCCTGCCAGTCGATTATACGGAATACAAATGCGTGGTAGGTTAAATCTATGTTAGCATTTATTATCGCAGTCTGTCAAGGATTTAAAAAATTTTACATGGAACAAAATCCTAATTTGTGTAACTGTAATTACCGATGATATCACAATTTGAAATTTATTTATTTCAAATACTCATTACCAATTTAACTATGAACGTTTTTTTAAAATTTATTTTCATCATAAATCAAATCTATCATTATAATAATTATAGATACAACACTGAACATGAAATTCCAATCGAACGAATCTTTCTTTTATTTTATTTTCGTTAACCCTCTCCCAACAAAGCATTTTCCACTTTGAGGTCGCCTTATTCTTTGCCTTCCACATATCAAAATTTTTAACAAAAAAGCAAAACGCTGTTACCAGAGTACACATAATGGAGCCCTGTTAAACGGCCGATACTAATACATGTAATGTAAAATTCATTATTGCCATAGGCGTTCTTTCTTCTCGTAGACCAATCGAGGCAATTGGCTGACAACAGCCCACCTTTCCTCAACAGACTGATTACGCAATTTCTCTTAAGAATAACTATAATGCAATCACCAAAAATAATTGGAATATAATGATATTTTAAGTATTCGTTAAACATAGAGTAGTAATTGTAAGTTAATAAATAATTTAGGAGCCGAATCGGCAAAATTTGCTATCGAACTTATTGTGCTTATCAAGTTAGATAAGCTTTTATCACATGTTTTCAAATTACTCATCAACATGTTTGAAACATGGATTAATAATAAAGCCTTGTGAACAAATCCAAGAAAGCTTTCTATATTCAGCCTTATGTTGATGTTCAACTCCTTTTGCATTTTATGTAGTAGTATACGATTCACATTTTCACGTAACATGAAATTCATATGACATGAAATTCAACCAACCAACGGAGAAACGCGGAAACATGGCTCAACGTTGTCAGTAGAATTCTTTACTCTCTGTAGAATTCTCTATTGATGAAGTGTTGAGCAATTACCTTCTGCTCTGAAGCCATTTTTGGCAAGTGATGGCTTTTCTCGTTGAAAGCTTTGCTAATTGTTTACAGTGAACGGATATATATTAAGAGAAGGACGAGACACAAGAACCCTGGAATACAATAAATAATAGTTATTAATTAAAAATACAAATTAAATAAAAAATAAGATATAATAAACAAAAATAATTAATCAAATTCAAAATAAAAAGCTGACGTTTCGGATAGAGACTATCCTTTATCAAAGCAAATGATTAATTATTTTTGTTTATTATATCTTATTTTTTATTTAATTTGTATTTTTAATTAATAACTATTATTAATTGTTTACAGCTAATTTTGATTAGCTGAACTTCATCTTGGCTTCATGTATTTTATAACTTTTTATCCGTTCTTTTAAACTACCATTTTTTTTAAATCAAAAATTTGATTTTTTAGAATGTAATATTTAGAAAATGAAAAAGAGCTCTATCGTTTTTTCGTTTCTTATAATTTCCAATCAAATGACATATCACATGTCATATGTTCCATTTAAAAGTGTTAATAGTTCAACAGACCACAGTTCAAGCAAAATGTCAAACAAGAAAGTATTAAGATTCTTATGAGGAAAATTAATTTCGCATTCATTGCAAAAAAGGCCCTTTTAAGGGTCAGCAATTTAAGAGTAATTCATTTAACAGCAACCTCATTATGAGCTTCATTAGCTATCACTTTTTAAAATTAATTATAGTTACAGTACTATAAAAATATGTCTTTTCCCTCTTTGCTCAATGTGATTTTGACGTTTGAAATGTACAGCAATTTGAAGAGAAACGAAGCGCTCTGGGCATGCTTATAAATATAAATAAAAATTAATTAACTCACTAGACAATGCAATTAACAGTTTTCACATTTATTCCATTTCAGACGCATGGCTTTTCTTGTGGATTCCAGTTGCGTTAGTCCTCATCGGCCTCCTAATCTGCTTTTGGCACAAGAAAGTTAACGAGGCGCTATGTCTTCCGCTAGTAGAAACCTCACACCCTCCACAGCCATTGAACAACCCAACCTATGCAGGCACTTCGCCTCCGATTCCTGCACAGTGGATGCCGCCGGAGCCGTATCTCTATTCGGGAAGCCAACAAGAGTGGCAAGCTCCCCCACTAAAACAACCGGCTTCCATCCAAGTACAACCCACCTATCTCATCTATTCTGGCCCTCAACCACTACAATCACCACCACCATATACTCCATAAGTCTCATAGGATACTGCAAACTGAAGACTTCATAGTCACAAACGATGATTGTTACCAATGTTACCGGCATAGTACTTTGTGCCATCAAACTTATGTTTGCCTTGGCACTGTCCACAATGAAGTTGCTCTTCGGACATTGACTAAGATGAAAAATGAGTAATGCTAGATGTGTGAAACGAGGATTAAAAGTCAAAAATGCACATGAAAACGAATTTACCCCGTTATGTTTGGCATGTCTATCCATTTTTTATGAATATCTACTTTTAAAATGCATGTTAATTGAAGAAAAATTAACTAGCCTTAATGCTTCCGGTAGTTATTTACTGTAAAAAAAGACTGAGGCAATTCACTTCCTACTGTTGCGTATTTCAACTGCTCTGCAGCCTTCGTGGGAAGTGGATTGTCTCTATCACTTTCTTTACTGTATGTATTTCGTACCATTTCTTATCTCTTAAGAAGAAGTTTCATATGCATCACCTTATGTTTGTTCTGTTTATATTTTCTTTCTTCTGAACAACATCTAGAGAACACAAAAGAACTAAAACAAAGTTTCATTAAATGATGTTTTTGCAATGTAACTGTTTTTGAAACTGGTATCGTTGAACCGGTATGATCATTGCGTTAGGAAACACATCAATTCAGATTAAAAATCTCATTTATGGAATTGTCGTTTCTGTTCTTATTTATTTTGTCACTACCATTTATTCACAGTTTTTGGTATTATACTATTAGCAACATCAATTAAGAGTTGTGCCATATCAAGAGTTGGTTTTTTAACAACTCAGCTGCAGTATGGAAATACACAACAGAGCTTTATTTTTTAGAAATAATCATTGTAACCAAGCACTCTTCATCTCAACAATATGAAAATATTTGGGGGAATTTTTCAAAAGTCGGAATTCTATATGTAAATTAAGAAAAGGGCAAAAGTAGGAAAAGACAACTCTACAGCCTACGATCGAACCAGGAACCTTTGACGTCATGCTTCTCTGTAGAGCTACTATATTTATCCTTGTCTATATTTATCCAGGTATAATATAGTAACTACTAGCAAAGGTACCCGGCGTTGCCCGGGATAATTACACTTGGAGTAAACAGAACAATCTCAAAAAATTAAATTAAATTTTGCAATATCTTAAAAATAAACACGTGAAAATGCTTAAAATTAATACAGTAAAAATTCTTAATGAAAATTCGAAAAAAAATCTTTTTAAAGGCTCACAATGGCTGGACCTCTCCAATAATTTCTTACTCACGTAATCTTACCTCAGATGTATACTTGCAATTTCCACTCTTCTCTCGATGTGTTGAAGCAAAATTTGGCCATTCATCACTTTGTGCAGTCTAGCGGTCGCCGATTCTTCTATTTACTTGCTTCCCATTTGCTCAATACATCACGGAGCTAAAGGAGTGCTTCCTCTGTCGTCTTTCCACTCGTTCTCAATAGTCTGCTAACTCTCCATTATCTCCAGTTACTATTCATTTTTAAAGATTTTCAAGAAATTGTTAAGTACTATGAACTCTCTTTTCTAAGAAAAGCCTGAATAACAGGAATTCTATGCATTGTTACAAATTGAAACTTATCCATATTACATCATCATTTTATGTTCATTGTTATAATTCTTGGAAAGATTGCTTTAACATTACATCATCATTCTGTGCTCATTGTTATTGGTGAATTGCGCGTTGATACCATTGTTGATGCGAACACAATGGGCCTATTGTTGCACAAACTTTGCCTTGCGTTGTTGGTCATGAGATATATATTGTTGGTTCATGCAGTGTGTTTGTGAATTGCGTGCTGATACCATTGTTGATACCTATTGTTGTACAAACTTTGCCTTGCATT
>JAHWFO010040185.1:0-12707 GCA_023313115.1 Rhysida immarginata
CCCTCTAACGAACTGATATATACCCCAACCTATTTGGTTACCGGGGGCAGTTGGTTTCCCCCCGGCCGGTTACAGATTTCGCCATGCTCTCCGTCATGTTCTACCGTGTCCCTAGCCACCAGTCTCTTAAGTCCTAATTAGTCTTAATACGCATCCAGCGAAAGGATCCGAAATCCGGATCTGATATCCGATATCCGAAATCTGGATCCGATATCAGAGATCCGAAACCGACGGACATCACTAGAGCATACCATTAAAAATAGGGGTTCCTATTTAAGATTTCAAAGTTACCCCTTCCTCCCAGCCTCCCTCACAAGGGGGGGGGGGTAACTTTTTAACTAATGAATTTTTCCCGCAAAATAATTCACTTTTGATTTTGGCCATTTTTTTCGTACAATGCTTAGTTTCCGAGATATTCAGTTGCCTCAAAATAAATGCCTCACCCTGTAGAGACGGAATATTTTTTTCAAAATTTCAACATGTCTTTTTTCGAATCCTGAGTTAAGTCGATTTTAGCAAAAAAAAATATTTTTGGGTTTCTGAAACGAACACATAGGCCTTCACTCGTAGAGAGTGGTAGGCCAATAAACGGCCTCCTCTCATTGAGACGACTTTTTCGAAGAGAAACTTTGGCTGCGAAGAGCCATTTTGGAGTAATGAAGGTTTTAAGCAGTGATGTCAAGATCCGGATATTTCAAGATCCGGATATCCGGATCTTTTTTTCGGACCTAGGTCCGAGATCCGAGAACCGGATGTTGGTCAGAAATCCGAGATCCGAAAATCGGATCCTAGACAGGAAATTGTGTATATGCAAACTTTTTCTGAAAGCAGTTTATAAGTGATAGCCTAGTCCTCTTAAGTCCTAATTAGTCTTAATACGTATCCAGCGAAAGGATCCGAAATCCGGATCCGATATCCGAGATCCGAAATCCGGATCTGATATCCGATATCCGAAATTTGGATCCGATATCAGAGATCCGAAATCCGGATCCGGATATTTCTAGATCCGAATCCGGATATTATCAGATCCGAATCAGAGATCCGGATCCAACAGACATCACTAGTTTTAAGACCCTCAACCCCCTCCTCCTCACAACAGAATCTGTAATGACTTGGTGATATTTTGAATTTTAATTTACCCTGAAAATATGTTTATCCTATATTTTACCCTGTCGAGAGTGAAATTTACTCTTCCACTTTATCAAATGATGAAAATATCATAAAACCATTTGAATGTATTTTTTATTTTTCTTAATCGATGTGGACTTTTTATGCCATGGCACGACACTAACAGAATGTCAGGAGAGGTCTCTAGTATGTTACTTTTGAGGTGCCATCTAGCGGTCATGCGGCGAAGCAGTGGTCATTCTACTCTGGCCCGACCATAAACTATAGCGATATAGCGAGGTGTTGTTACCTTACTCACAGACAAACTGCAACAATGTGACTCTTCACTGGACTGATAGCGGTCAGGTCATGACAATGCACAAAAGTGAAAACTGAGTGGCCGGTTCTATTAAAATTTTATTTCTAGTTCGTTCTTCATGAGCATGGTTTACAGATTTCAACAGGTGCAGCAAGATTGTCTCAAGTCGGTAGATTGTCGTAGCGCATGTTGGCGTAGTGCTCCAGCAACGCCAGGAGTCCAGTACCGAGTACAAGGTTGAAGGGCGCGATGCCGTGGACATTGCGCTGGGCCAGGTTGCCCCGATTGAGAGCCAGGAAACAGGACAGGGCCACGAAGCCACCACCACCGACGCCGATGTAGGAGCACTCCTGCAGGATCTAAGTGGGAGCATACAAAAAAATCGGTTAAGCTCTTCTTCCCAATCCTAACTTGAAGACTCACCTGGACGACTCACCTGGTAGACGGTCGGAGCTTCCTCTCTCAGTACAACCGGAGGTGGACACTGGAGCACGTACTTAGCGAGTGCTACGTGTAGAGCTGTATTGCCTCGACTGTCGGTGACGTTGACGTCCATTGCGTCTTGGATGACGAGGCGCTCCACAGAGGCCACGTCGCCGTATCGCACTGCAAGTACCAATCCTGGGTTCAGGTCGTATTCTTCTACCTGTTGAATGAGGTGTGCGTGTATAGACTAGAATATAAGACGAGGGCTATCCAGTATCTTTTATTGGACAACCCACATGAGCTTGGTCTTCACTTACGTGTTGGTCGATGTGCGTGGCGCTTAAGGTGACGCTGTGCCAGTCCACTTCAGACTCTTCTTTTGCTCTCGACCTCTCATACAGCTGTCGCGTTATCCTAGGGGTAGCAAACAAAAGGTAAAAACTGCATTCTAGGCCTGGAATCAAATGCTCTATAGGGTTGAGATCAGAAAACTGAGCCAGCCCATTCACGACGGATCCTATCAGAAATCAACTTGTTGAAAGTAGCCATCGGCGTTCGAATACTGTAGCTTTGATGAGCAAGTCCAGTGTCCTAGAGTCCAATTGGACTATAGCAGGCGAGTTTTTCCTGGACGGTCTTGTGTGGTCAGGAGAAGGTCCATTGCACTGGACTGTACTGAGCTGCAGCCTATCGCCTGAAATTTTGTTGCACGTGAACCCAAAGATGTCATCTGTTTCCGATTACGTATTGCGTACACGTGGACATCTCCAGCATAGAGTGCACTGACCTTGGCGGAACCGGCTTTTGGATATTAGCATACCGAAGACCTTGAGGTCTGGCTCGAAACCTTGTCCATGTGGATCCAGACCTTCAAGCTTTAGGTAGCGTATATATCTTCAGGGTTGAGATCAGATGATTGAGCCGGCCAAGATAAAAAACGAGCGTGCGATTTCGATTCTTTCCTGAATAGACGTAGGCCCGCACAATCGCCGTCTGTCAACCCTATAGAGCAAAAGCAGGGCATACATCTTAAGCTTAACCTGAGTCAGTATATGAACACTTACGTTGCGTTTCCCTTAGCCAAAGCGGCGAGGAAGACGTTGTGCCCGTCCTTGTTGCGGAGAGAGAGAGACGCTGCGGGATTGCTGAGTAGCAGGTCGACGATCTCGGCGTTCTCGTTGTCTACAGCAATGTGCAGGGCCGTGTTACCGTCAGCGTTCTGAAAGGGAGAACAATATAGATGGCTTCACTGTATAGAACAGACAATTTACTTAAAATAGTCGAGAGAATTGTAGAGTACTTGAGCGTTGACGTCACACTTGTAGCGCAGAAGCAGTCTGATACAAGCAGCATTCTGCTTGATTGCGGCCACGTGGATCGCCTTGTGCTGCTTCTGGTCGACCGCCTCCACGTTGGCTCCGTGGTCTAGAAGGATCTCCATCGCCTCCAAGTTCGATCTGCAAGAGAGTGACATGGAAAGTGTCGCTCATAAAATATTCAAAGGATACAGTAGAGGGTAGCGTACTTACTGGAAGACAGAGCAGTGCAGCGCCGTGTAGCCGTAGACGTCGCGCACCTCCGTGTCGGCGCCGGACTTGAGCAGGAGGACGACGAGGCGGGCGTGGCCGAGAAGGCAGGCTGCTTGGAGCGCAGTCTGCTTGTTCAGATAGTTCACCTGGAACAGTCAAGAAAACAGTTAAGCTGATACTTTTTAAGAAACGTGGAACCAGCTGTGTTGCATGATAAGATGGACAAATTATTTATCTACGAATTTACATTTTTCCTATGTAAATTGAGCCTCGTCGTTCAGTCTTCGTCGAAAGAACTGGCAGCTATAATGGTACCATTACCACACTTACCACTGAACCAATTTTGATAATCATTGATTTTACATTATATTTATTCATGACACGTCACACAGTGCGGCCGATTGCCAAACAGCTGGCCAAAACTGGAAAAATCAAAGTGTGTAGATAAGATTTTTTTAGCATGCAGTTGTCTAGAGGGATCCTATAAGAATTCAAAATGGTTAAGAGTAACGTCCTATACCCCAAACTCTTTCTTTATTTTCAGTTGGAGTTTGGCCTTTTTTCAAGCGCACTATTGGTGTAGTTATTCGGCAAAACCTTTAAACGTGTGAAAGCGCGTGCAGCAAAGAAAATTTTTAGCAGCACAATAATAAGGGTACTTTTTTTCGTTTTTTTCCAATAAAATTTGAGTTTTCCAATCAAATGACAATAAAACGCTGTCGAATGCTGTCTTCTAACTAGTGATGTCAAGATCCGGATAATTCAAGATCCGGATATCCGGATAATTCAAGATCCGGATATCCGGATCTTTTTTTCGGACCTAGATCCGAGATCCGGATCTTGGATCCGGGATCAGAGATCCGGATCTTGGGTCCGAGATCTGAGATCCGGATCTTGGATCCGAGATCCGAAATTCGGATCCTGTATCAGGAAATTGTGTATATGCAAACTTTTTCTGAAAGCAGTTTATAAATGCTTTTATTAAGTGATAGCCTATAAGTCCTAATTAGTCTTAAGTCCTAATTAGTCTTAATACGCATCCAGCGAAAGGATACGAAATCCGAGATCCGAAATCCGGATCCGATATCCGAAATCCGAGATCCGATATCCGAGATCCGAAATCCGGATCCCGATATTTCTAGATCCAACGGACATCACTACTTCTAACCTTTTGGAGGTTACTTGGAAAAGTGTTAACTATCGATTAAGCCAAAATTCAGCTGCCACCTCCTGCCACTTGAATTGTTATGGATGCTTTGCCCAAACCTCCCAGTCAAAAATTTAATCTTATTGAATTTGCGTATGTCAGAAGATGCACAGGAGGCCTGCAATAAATTTTATTCTATCTATCGCCTCAGCTTTGCTAGAAAGAATTACAGACAGAAGACAATGGAGGATGTTTTATGAGTTCAAGGCTCTGACTTATGTGAGGTTGGCTCGCTTGGGGTTTAAAACGCCATCTTGTATTTGCCATTTCGAATTTTATAATTCTGACAGAAAATTCGTAATCAGCGACCCCAAAACCCTCAAAAACGATATGTAACTTGATTATGATAAATAATACATGATATTATACCCCAGGGGGTGGTCGATTAGGGGTGAAGGGGGTGAATTTCCGTACATTTGACATAAAATTTGCAATCAGCGACCCCAAAAACCCCTAAGATTCCATTTTGGAGTGAATTACTTGAATTTTCGAATTTTGGCCAGCTTTTTGGCAATCGGCCGCATTGTGCGTCATTACAAGTCGTTTGATATATTACATGCTACATGTTAGCATTGAAAGTTTCTAATGGTACCATAATGGTACCCTTATAATATGTACCATGGAACCAATTTTGTTTAACATTAATTTTACATTATATTCATTCATGACATGTCATTACGAGATGTGTGATATATTACATGCCATATCTTAGCATTGAAAAGGTACCATAGTGGTACCATTATAAGACGTACCATTAAACCAATTTTGATAATCATTAATTTTACGCTATATTCATTCGTGACACGTCAGTACAAGTTGTTTGATATATTACATGCCATATCTTAGCATTTAAATTACACAAACCATTGAATATGTCTTCCTTTCTAGAACAACTGAAAGCACAGACAGAGGATTTACCTTATCGGGGAAGTACTGGAGAATGTCCTTGACTTCGTCGACGTTTCCTTCAGACGTCATCTTCACGAGCAGTTCACCGACAGAGCTCTCTGTGAAAAAGCATATCAAAAGTTCAGTTGCAAGTAATCGATGACTGGGCCAGTTACTTGAAGCGTGACACAAACGTACCTTCGAAAGAGTGACGAGAAAGACGCCCTCGTTCCTCCTGAATAGAAACAGACGAGAAAACTGACTCAAAAGGTCCTGTGCAGACGCACGGACATACACTGACTTATCAGTTCAATGGGAACATTCCATCTCGAAACAATGGTCTTCCAGACGCACTATCAATTGCGGATCATCACAAGACTAGACTTGCCACTATGTCCTGGATCATCGTGGTAACAAGATCAACTCTTGGGGGGTCTTTTGCAGAACTGGGTTTGGTACTGGATAAGTGTACTAACTTGACACTTAAAAGAAGCCTCTATTAGGGTGTTCCTATTGAACTGATAACTCAGTGTATGAAGAGCAACTGGGTGAAGCTATTACCAAGTGCAGGTCAGGGAACTTGTACGTCAGGTCTTCCACCTGTTTTACGTGCTCGCTCGTGTTAGGAGAGAAGCGACTAGACTCCCGCAGTTGATGCACACGCTGCCGCAGCTCATCCTCCATCCGCTCTCGCAGTACTGGCGACATCCGCACGAGGGAGTAGTCGGCTGGCTTCAAGGACGGTGACTCTGATGAGCCCTCTGCGGGGATACTTCCCTGGGAGTCATCACATCGGACGACCTTGGCTCCCACGAACAGCCCGAGGGCCCGCACCTTCACCGAATAGATCCGCTTCGCCATTTTCAACCTGAATAACATTTAAAGAGAACAGTGTAGTGACCTCTATGTCGCGGACCCCCTAACATTATAAGGAGTTCGATCCTCACCCTGACGATTCGGCATTCTCGAAGCGGAGGAACCTGTGACTCAGGTTGTGCTTATCACCCATGTAGCACCGCGAACACAAATCATAGTCTGCGCAGGCGTCGCATTTCCAACGGAAGCCGGAGATACCGTTCTGCTGACAGCTTCTGCACGAGAACGAGTAGTGATACACACCTGAGAGACACATAAAAGTAGGCGTTATAGAAGTACTAGTAGAAAGAACGGATTGCTCTATTTTGGATTGGTCTGTTACCTGCTGGGGCCGTGTCGAAGATCCTTATGCCGCTGGTAACGACAGAGCTGGCAGCATAGCGTTCCCGCTTACCAGAGTCCCATTGGATATAGATCCACGTGAGTAGTTTGCCTCCGGATTCCTTATACAGACCCACGACTGTTCCCGCGTTGCTTTCCATGGGCTCGTTGGGCGCCGTCCTGGAACCAGTGATCACCCTCAGGCCTGAGCTGATGGGCATGGATGTTGGCAGCGAGAAATTTCCTGCAACGAACAAAAGGGACTTCAACAAAGGGTGGAAGGTTCGTACGATAACATGAACAAGTCAGGCAACCGGAATGCCCAGAACCGATAAAAAGGAAATCATTTATTTTCGTTGTTAGGGTTAGATATGGTTGCTAACGGAAATGTGTAGGTCAATTATTACTTCATTATCTATTGCTAAAGCGTTTCCACGTAAGCATTTTGTGTTGAAGCGACCGATTAGCTATAGACAACTATTTGTCTAACAGATAATTGAAAGTCTGTTTCCATTGGTACCATAATGACCACTAAACAACCAATTACGACTATAATTAATTCACGATATGTCATTACAAGATGTTTGATATACACTATATGATCACAAATATCCGGACACATGCACGTTTGCGCTCTAGTCACGATTTCATGGAAATCAATAGGGCGTTGCACATCCCTTTGCCCGAATCACAGCTTCCACCCTTCGGGAAGACTTTCCACCAAATGTTGGTAGGTACTTTCCGGAATGTTCCTCCATTCCTCCCGAAGAGCGAGAATCAGTTCAGGTACACAAGTTGGCCCATGTGATCTTTCCAATTCATCCCACAGACCCTCTATAGGATTGAGGTCGGGACTTTGTGCCGGCCAACCCATTTCTTCGACCCCTGAGTCCGCAAACCACTGCTGTATACGCCTCGCTTTGTGGCACGGAGCATTGTCGTGTCGGTAGAGAAATGGCCCGTTTCCGAAAAATTGCCACAACGTTGGAAGTGCACAGTTGTCCAAAACATTCAGATAACGGTCGGAGTTCGTGATTCCTTGCACAGGAACGAGCTGGCCCAGTCCGTACCGTGAAAACGAGCCCCACACCGTGACTCCTCCTCCTCCAAACTTGACTGTGGGCTCTGTGCACTCAGGTAAGAAGCGTTCTCCAGGTATGCGCCAAACCCAAACTCGTCCATCGGATTGCCAGAGTGTGTAGCGAGATTGGTCTGTCCACATTACACGTTTCCATTGTTCCATTGTCCAGTTTCTGTGGGCTTTGCACCACTCCAGACGTCGCTTGGCGTCGACCCTGCTGACGTGGGGCTTGTGGGCAGCAGCACGGCCACGGAATCCCATCGTGTGCAGTTCCCGACGAATTGTCGTGGTACTGGCATCGTTTGCAGAGGCGTTTGGAAACTCTGTGGCAATTTTTTCCGCCGAGGACTTCCGGTTGCTGCGGGTGACACGACGAAGCACTCGACGGTGTCTGTCCGTTAGTTTCTTGGGTCTACCGGTTCGTTGTTGAACTGTTGTCGATCCCCGGGTCTTCCATTTCATAATGACATCGCCTACTGTTGACTTGGGTATCTGAAGAAGGACTTGCCGCATAGGTGACATCCAACGATGGTTCCACGTTGGAACTCACTGAGCTCTGCCGAACGACCCATTCTTGCCAATGTCCAAGCAGAGTTGTGTCAGAAGGTGTGGGAAGCTATTTAAATGATGTGCAAGTCATTATCATGTGACATTGGGCCAATCGATGATCTGTGAGGGGTGTCCGGATATTTTTGATCATATAGTGTATCTTCGCATTGAAAGTTTCCAAAGGTACCATATCAGTACTATTACTACACGTACAATTAAACAAATTTTGACTAGCATTAACTTTTAAGTCATCTTAATTCATGACACGTCATTCCAAGCTGTTTGATATATTACACGCCATATCTAAGCCTTGAAAGTTTTTTAGGGTGTAATATTGGTACAATTCCAACAAGTACCTACCATTGAACTAGTTTTGCCTAACATTTATTAAGAATGGAGCTACTTATTGGTTTCACAATGTCCCCTTCATAATTTACTATCTTCACTATTTGGCCCAATGGGGTCGGAGTTTCGGGAGTGGGAGTTGCAAGGGACCATACGTGTATTTAGGTATGTAAAGGAGTGAAATTCGGTAATCAGATTCCTCTAGGCAAGATCCAAGTTGAAGTTTGGGCCAAATTGTCCCTATGGGGTCGGAGTTGTGGGGTTGGCAGTCACTTGGTCTTTAGAGTATGTAATACATCATTCGATTGGAAATGATGAGAAACGGAAGAAGATGGAATATTTTCTAAATACTACATACGAGAAAAAAGTGCAGGTAAAAGGGTAAAAATAGATGATCTGAGAGCTTCCGCTACTTTCTTATACCTTCCTCGGGAGGATTAATTTCTTGTTTTATGTTATACTCATTCATGACACGTCTTTACAAGTTGTTAATATATAACATGAACGTTTCCAATGGTACCATATCTGTACTATCACTTCACGTACCATTGAACAGATTTTTACAGCAATGATTTTACGCCATTCTCCTACCTTTCCTAACTATGACAAACCCTAAAAATCCGTAGAGTTCGTACTGATCTTTTGTTTATTTATGATCTTGACTGTCAGCCACTACTTGAATTAATTCCCTTTAGAGTACCAGATCAAATATGCTTTTCCATATTGAGAAGTCATCCTCATCCAGCAATTACATTCATTTTCTTACATAGTGTTAATGACTTTCTTACTTTGTTCGACCTCTTCCACGCCAAAAGGAACAAATTGAAGTGTATTAACATTGCATTAGAACTGATTTTTATTTTTTTCCCTATTGGACTATAACTGAGTTGTCTCATTTGTGCTCATTATGTATCCAGTTCTTGAAATATTTATTTTATATTGTACCGTTCCTCATGTTTTATGATTTTAGAGTACTGCCTTAATTTGTGCATTTTATCGAAATTTTATTTTCTTTGTCATTATTATCCATTGAATTTTACCTGTTGTGTTCATCATCTTTTGATATTACTTATTTCATCCTTTTTTATCTTATTGATAATATCATTGTTACTGTTTATATTGATCATGTAAAAGGGGTATTCCCCAAGGTAATCTAGAATAACAGGTAGGTCCAGTTTGTGAGAAGTGCTTAACGCGCATGCGTATTGTGACGTCACTGGCTGACTTATGGCTTTACTTCCGGCGTGTGCGGTAGCCATTATTCTGGTCACAAAAGAAAAAGGTTTTACGTAAAAAAACAAAACTCTTAGGTTGATTTCTGAAGAAACGTTTATTTGTAAACTTACTATTTTAGAAATTAAAAGGTTTTTCCTAATGCCTGCAGAAATAATATCGAAATTATCATCTGTCTCTTAACTGCCAACGGTTCCGACGAATCGATTTCGAAATCTTAACGAGGAATGATAACTAGGCCTAATGATAATGACAAATACGTTATCGTGTTCGCTTAACTATCCGCACATTGCGCGATGAGTGAACACGAGACCAAGGTAAATGATTTTACATTTTAAAGACACCCACCCACTCCCCTTCTAACGAACTGATATATAACCCTTTTTCTATTTAGTCTCAGTAAATTTCACTTACCTTGGTCGCACGATCAGTTATCGCGCGATGTGCTCATAGTTAACATCAACCCTGTGTTCACATTAAAAAAATAATACCTAAGTACATTTTACAATAATTATAAATTACGTATAATGGCATTATTATTTAATTAAAATATATAGTAGAAAGAATGAGAATTGTCAAGGAAATGAACGAGTCGTCGAGTGTGGCCATCGCACGACTGCTTTCGTTGCCGCCATGTTTTAGTTTCTGTTGAGGTTTCGATTTAGCGGGTATAGGTTTCGATGTCATCCAGTGACGTCAAAATACGCTTGCGCAGTAAGGCAATTTTTACTACTTCCGGAAAACTGACCCCCACCTTGTTCTAGATCACCTTGGGTATTCCCGTATAATTTGAATAAATAAATAAATAAATAAATATTAATTCATGTCACGTCCTTCCAAGCTGTTTGATATATTACATGCCCTATCTTAGCATTAAATCTTTGCAATGGTATCATTTTGGTACCATTGCAATTTGTAGCATTGAAACAATATTGAAAATCATTGATTTTACGCTATATTCATTCATTACGCGTCATTACAAGTTGTTTGATATATTACATGCCATATCTTAGCATTGAAAGATTCCAGACAGACGGACGCGCATTGTGAAACATATGTATCAATAGGGACTACTTACCGAGCAGAGGCAAATGATCCCTGTAGAAGGAGCCCCCGTACGCAGGTTGGACGCACCTGAGCTGGACGCTGCCCTTGTGGCCTGTCCTGTAATTGTTGGTGACGCCATTTGGCCAAGCAACGACTGCAGCACTCCTCTCAGTCTCGTTCTGATACCCTCGGATGGCGACCACCTCACCTATGAAATTCTCACCGTCTGAAGAAGAAAAGCCACGTGAGCATTATAGGGTTCCACAGGCTCCACAGGCTCCACAATACAAATTCCAGGACCTTACCTAAAGTTAAGAAATACTTTCTGGACGTCGCTGGACTGTCGGTCGTGTCGAAGCTGTCGTTCCGTGGGCTCTCCATGCCGCTGACACTGCGCTGGAACTGTTCGGGGGTGAATGTACCTCGAGGCGACTTGGGTGTCGAAGGTGTTGTACTTCTTTCTGAGTAAGCATCCTCTTCAGAGAACCGGAAAGACCCCTCTCTTATAGAGCCTATAGAAACAGAGACCACCTATACAGACCACCTCTCTAAAGGAACAAGCTAAGCAATAAGAGTTATTAAGCACTTAACATTGAGTTGACTGTCCTCTTCGTCTTCGATCCACAGGACAACTTTAGCTCCAGTGAAAATCCCGCGTGCTTCCAGTCGCTCACTACCCATGCGTCGCGGCACTTCCACTCTGGTATAGACAAAAAAGATAAGACGCATACAATAATAAACTGGAAGAGATATTTGCTTAGTGTCTACTTACCCAGGAGAGGACGGGGTCTCGTATCGCCAGAACGTATGCTCGAGCGCGTGCTGATCTCCCATGTAGCACAGAGAGCACAGGTCGAAGTTGACGCACTGGCTGCACGTCCATCGGAATCCCGAAAACCCAATCTTATGACAGGACTTGCAGGTGATGTTGTAGTGAATGACGCCTGTGGGGCCGTTGTCGAAAACGCGCAGCTGGTGTAAGACTGAAGAGTCGAGGCGGCACCTGTTAATCGTCCCCGAGTCCCACTGGACTGTGACAGACAGGCAAACTGGTGGTTCTGTGCTACGGTCGACTCGGACTTCAGTGAGAGTACCCACCTGGCCGTCTCCTTCGCGGATCACCCGCAGACCGATCTGGGGTGCGGTCGTATGGGGTAGCGAGTCCTTACCTTGAGAGAGAGAGAGAGAAAATTTAAAAGAGTTAATGAGAAATCATAGAACCTGTACGTCGTTTGCATAATCCTGTGCTTACCGAGCGTGGGGAGGTGTCCTGTATAGCAGTGTCCCCCGGAGGCGTCGCTGAGACACTTGAGGTCGACTCGGCCGCCGTGTCCCACTCTGTAGGCCTCGACGAAGCTGGACGCCCAGCGCACGACTGCCATGCTCCGCGACGTTTCTTTGTTGTAACCCTCGATGGTGAGCACCTCACCCACCTGTACTTCGTCATCGTGTTCTGGAAACAGACAACAAATAACAAATTTGAAAGACAGACAGGCCTTTGGTAGGCCACATTGTGACCGAAATGTATACATACAGGTATTGGACATTGAAACTGAAACACCTGGTAGAAATCGAAAATGTTTATTTAATAAGGTGTTGGGGCACCGTGGGCAGCCAGCACAGCAGCAACACGTCTTGGGAAGGATCGGTAGAGTTCCTGCACAGTTTGCACCCCAGACCATTGCTGATCCACCTCCGTGTTTGACTGTGGCTGCCAAGCAGTCTGGGTTGTAGGCATCAGAGGGGCTCCTCCAGACGAATACCCTCCCTGTTGTTTGG
>JAHWFO010040185.1:13107-26761 GCA_023313115.1 Rhysida immarginata
AGGAAAAAACGCAAGTTGGGGTGGAGGCCGTCATCTACATAATTACCAGAAAGGATATCGAAATTATCATGTGTCTCTTAACTGCCAACGGTTCCGACGAATCAATTTCGAAATCTTAACGAGGAATGATAACTAGGCCTAATGATAATGAGAAATACGTTATCGTGTTCGCTTAACTATCCGCACATTGCGCGATGAGTGAACATGAGACCAAGGTAAATGATTTTACATTTTAAAGACACCCACTCCCCTTCTAACGAACTGATATATAACCCTTTTTCTATTTAGTCTCACTTACCTTGGTCGCACGATCAGTTATCGCGCGATGTGCTCATAGTTAACATCAACCCTGTGTTCACATTAAAAAGATAATACCTAAGTACATTTTACAATAATTATAAATTACGTAAGTCCCTTCATATAATGGCATTATTATTTAATTAAACTATATAGTAGAAAGAATGAGAATTGTCAAGGAAACGAACGAGTCGTCGAGTGTGGCTATCGCACGACTGCTTTCATTGCCGCCATGTTTTAGTTTCTGTTGAGGTTTCGATTTAGCGGGTATAGGTTTCGATGCCATCCCGTGACGTCAACATACGCTTGCGCAGTAAGGCAATTTTTACTATTTCCGGCAAACTGACCCCCACCTTGTTCTAGATCACCTTGGATGCACCCCAACAATCTGCCCTCTTTTGAAGTCGGATATGTCTCCCATTATAGCGCTCTGCACACACAATTTGAAGCTTACTAACGAACTTTTCTACTGGAGTGACTACCAAGACTTCGGACACGTGATTCATTGATATGCATACGATTAATTACCTAGCAGAAGCTTCTATTCAGCCCTGGGGGTAACCAGTGCTATTTGCAAAGGTGTTTCAGTTTCAATGTCCAATACCTGTATATGGTGTATTAAAATGTTCTTGTGGGCAAGTGGAGTCTTCTTTCTCTCTTTCTCTCTCTCTCTCTCCTCTATCAAGTATTCTAGCATCCACAGAATTTTAATTTATTCTTTAGCTTAATAGATTGTTTGTCTAAACAAAATGGCGGACAGCGATTTATCGACCAAAGTGAACAACAAATCATCATCAAGTTACTCCACACGAAAGTGTGAAAGCATCCAAAATTCATCAGAGACTTCAAAGAACAGATTGCTGCCAAAAATTTGAAGGAGGGCGAGAATCCACTGGCAATGAACCCCATATTCTCAGCACGACCCAAGAAATTCAAGATGACGCCGTCGGCAACGAAAGCGATGGCGATGTATTCTGGGACATTAAGGCTGCTTCTAAAAACTCTTTCCAGTCGCGATCGAGCGTAAGCGTTCATGATCAACGCGAGCACTGCATCTAAAAATGACAGAGCGCTCATCACTGGCGCCTCTAAAAAAGTGATTCCAGTAGCACGTTAATGAATTCAACTTCTTCCTCTGGCCACCACAGTCCCTGTATTTGAACCCAATGGAACATCTGTGGGATGAGCTGGAACGGGGAGCAGCTATTGCATCTGCATGGATAAACTTCACGGAACAATGCTTCCAGCGGCTAATTGAATCCACGCCACGGCGAGTTCGTGTTGTTGTATTTGCTAGGGGTGGCGCAACACAGTATTAGGGGGGGTGTTCCTCAGTGTATATGGGTTTACCCCCCCCTTTTCCTCCTCGTATTATACTGCCACTTATTTAGAATGAATCTTTCATTTTTTCAAAAAATCACCATATTTTTGTCGGGGAGTGTACTTTGATGTGGAAATGTGGTTTCTTTCTTTTTTTAAAAGTTTTTCACGTGCTCAATTTCTAATGAAAATGATTATTATTTCAAGTTACGCACAGGTGTCTCATTCATTTACCTGTACGTGTAGTGTAACAGTAAGTAAAGGAAAATAATCTTTTTTCGATTATGACACTGAGTCATACCAAAGAAATGAGATCACGTGGAAGTCGTGTTGCTATTTATACAATAATAATAATGACACAAGTGAGCAATAGATAATAAGCTGTAATCTCTTGTACAAGGAGAAGCGTTTGAAATCATTAAACAAGAAATCAAAGGAACCCCCTCTCTAAACTGAAACCTAAGCAGTCATGAAGATAGTCAACTGATGAAGGATGGATAAGTTTATACTGCAATCACATACTATTCATTCTCATGTTCTTAAATTCGAAACATAAAAGCTTGAGAGTGATATAGTCTACTCACCTTCTAGGTAGGCCTCCATTATCAGTTCAGGTGAGTCGCTTGTCTGACGCCATTTTGCGTTACCCGACCATAATCCTTCGCACGTCACCAGTGATTATACAGCTGCATCAGGTTTGTTTAAAGGAACCACTTTTTGGGATGACATGTGAACCAACTGTGTTTTAAATCGCAATCCTCGTCAATTGTGTTTGAAGGCGTAAGCCTGACTGAGTCAACCGTCGCTGGTATGGCTGCGTGGGATGGGAGTCTCCAGGCGACTATCTTATCACTGGAAAGCAGCGAAGATAACATGAAATATGCATTCCATCGATATCAGCGTCTTTTTTTCGATTTATATTATCATTGTAGAGATAAATAAATAGGAACGTGATTCGTGTTTAAGACGGAAGTGATGTTCGATGCGTGTCCGTGTAAAAGTGGTCATTAAAAAGGCTTACATTCAGAAGGAGTTATCCAGTTGAGGAGCGAAAGCTTCCAAGCGGTAGCAGACAGGTGAATTCTGACAAGTAGAATGGATTCCTGAGAAAATTCTACTGTGGATTGACATGTCACAAGACCCACTTACTATTAAAAAAAAATTGCATCCAAAATGGCGGATTTCAAGATGGCGACCAAGTTTGCTATGATTATTCTCTTAAACGTAGGTTTCCATATCCATTTCACTTAGGCATGACTTCAGGAACACTCATCTGAGTGCAGAAGTAAAGGGATATAAGCTGTATTGAGCAGTACTCCACCATGCAGAAATTAATCCCCCCCCCCCCTGGGGACGGGGCCAATTGTTCCAGGGGGTTGACGACCAACCCATAATGGAAAAAGGTCCGATTCAGTGGAAATTCTGAAAAAAGGTCAGAAACTCCCCCCCCCCCCAAGATAACGTCCTGGCTACGGCCCTGTAAGGGTTGTATAAATGAAAATGAAAATTTTAGTGATGTCCGGATTTCGGATCCTTTCGCTGGATGCGTATTAAGACTAATTAGGACTTAAGAGGACTAGGCTATCACTTATAAACTGCTTTCAGAAAAAGTTTGCATATACACAATTTCCTGATATAGGATCCGAATTTCGGATCTCGGATCTCCGATCTCGGATCTAGGTCCGAAAAAAAGATCTGGATATCCGGATCTTGACATCACTAGAAAATTTGTGTGGGGGAAAAAAAGACGACGTGTAGGATCGTAAGTTTTTGCTTTCAACAACTGCGAAACCCCACGTGCAAATTGAACAATAGGTTGCAAGGGTTGCATCACGTGATCGCTTCGTCCAAACAACAAAATGGAGTCAACGAAATCAGTTATTCGTTTGTAGACATGTGAAGGAGTTTCACTTTCTGCATAACATCTATGGAAACGATGTGTTTGGGCACGGAGCAATTTTCAGAAAATTTTTTTTGGTCATATTTTTTTTTATTTCTTTCTTTCCACGCTCATTGCTTATTCTGTACCAAAATTTTCTGTATATAAAGGCCTGCGAGCCTCTTGTTGTGTATCCTGAAGAAGCCGGGAATAAATGGCGAAACTAGTCGATAATTCTGTTGTCCACCTTTTATACTGTAAAGCCACCACTCACTTCAAAGTAGAACAACCAATAATCGTCGACTCTCTCCACAACGAAAGTGTGGAAGCATTCATCAGAGACTTCAAAGACAGTTCACCGAGTCATATTTATCTCGATCATCATCCGTCTTTGCTTGGTGCCAAAACTTTGACGGAGGGCGAGAATCGACCGGCAATGCACGTCAAAAGGAAAGGCCAGCAACTGCTGTCCATGATGGCATCAGCGCACGAACAAATGAGCTGATAAGGGAAAACAGGCAGATTCATGTCTGAGAATTTGCTTCAATACTCACCATCCTCCGCGTTAAGATGAAATTCAACAAGATCTGTGCCTACAAGATCAACAAGATTAGATAAGTGATGAGAATTCTCCCAGCCTTTCCTTTTATACTCATGATCGCTACACGGAATAAAAAGCAAATTAACGCATTTTATTCGGCAAACAGCGCCAAAATTTCATTGGTGGCGACTTTTGGTACTAATTTTTATTCTTTGAGAAATCGAAATCCCATGGTCCACTATGTACGCCCATCTAATTTGGTTATGTTTCGTCCATTATTTTACTCGCTAGAGGGCTCTGGATACCTCACGTTATTTTATAACCTCCCTGGATTTCCAAATTATAATTTTTTTAATAATTTTACTAAAAATTAAATTGATAAAAAAAATTTATAAAACATATACAATGTATTTTAAAATCTATTCATGAGAGTGGAATGAAACTATAAGTGATCCTATTTATACAGTACATGATCAAAAGTTTAGGACACCCCTTAAATAGCATCACACACCTTTCTGCTTCATATTATTAAGATATGGGTCGTTCAAAAGAGCTCAAAAGACTTTTAACGTGGAGCCATCATAGGATGCTAATCAGTCCGTGAGATTTCCACCATTCTACAAATGCCTCGTAGAACTCTCATTAGAAGACCTAGGGAGCAACAGCAAGACCCAAGAAAATGGCAGAGAGACAGATCGTCGAGTGCTTGCACGTGTGTCCCGGAGAAATCGAAGGTCGTTTCTTAAAATGATTGCTAAAATTTTTAGAAATTCTACTTCCTACGTTGCTAGCACTTTCGCCATTCCATGGGTTTCGATGGTTGTGATGCTGCCAAGGTTTTCATGGGTTTCCTTCATCTTTGACAACTCCAAGCGACGTTTGGCGGGGTGTAAAACTCGCACGGAACAATGGAAACGTGTCCTTTATGGACTGATGAATCACGGTACACTTCCTGGTTGAAGTTGCGTTTGGCGATATCTGGAGAAGGTTAACTAACTGGCGGCCACTATGAAGTGTGGAGGAGGTGGCATCATGGTAATGGGCTCTTGTTCCAGCTTGCTTCTACAATACTCATTTCCAAAAAAATTGGGACAGTGCAACATATAAGAAGAAGTCCAAGACATTTGTTTGGATTATTGTATTGCCGTTTATTTCAACGCATTACAATACATAAACGATAAATTAGGCATGGGATCCCATATCTTCTTCTATGCTTAAACAAAGATACAGGTGCTTTTCCTCTTTGGCACGTGCAACACACTCCCAAAAAAGTTGGGACAGCACGGCGTTTACCACGGTGTAATCTTCTGGGCATCGATGACACCAATCTTTCTAACACCGTAACCGGAATTCTGTCCCATTCCTCTTGGATATAGGTTTTCAGCTGTTCAACTGGCGTAGTTTTCGTTTAATAATACGCCAAACGTTTTCTATAGGCGACAGATCCGGGCTGCAAGGGGGCCGATCCAACATACGAATGCGCTGCCGACGTAGCCATGCACAAGTTATGCGCGCTGCATGCGGTCTGGCGTTGTCTCGTTGAAATATACACTGACGTCGTCCAAGCAGGCGCCTCTTAGATGGCACCATAGCTTGTTCCAGGATCTCTATATACGCTTCAGCATTGACGGTCTCCCATTCCATGGCCACTAATACAGCCCCAGATCGTGACAGACGGTGGTTTCTGTACCGAACGCCTGTAGCACGCGGGAATATCCTTTTCGTCTTTGGTCCGGAGTGTACGGCGTCCATTATTTCCGTAAACAATCGTAAAGGTCGATTCATCGGACCACAATATGTTCTTCCAGCGTGCTTGGGACCGATTGGGATGGGCTCGAGCCCACATCAGACGGCGACGTTGCTGTCGTTTGTTGATGTATGGCTTCCGTCGTGCACAGTATAACTTAATCTTGCATTTGTGGATGCACCGGCGTACATATTCGACGATAATGGCTTCCCGAAGAAATCGCGGGCCCACGTGGCTATGTCCGTAATCGCAGCATTTTCCTATGCGGAGGATCCGAAGAGCTCGAGCATTCAGAATAGGTTTTCTACCTTGGCCTTTCCGAACTATCTCGGTAGCGCTTGATAATATTATGTACTGTAGATGATGACAGGTTAAATCTTCTGGCTGTTGCACGCTGAGAAACGTTGTTTGTGAATTCTTGAAGATCTTCGCTAACTGGCTTGCCTCGACCCATCGTTCCGAATAAGTTACCTGAACGACGGATGGCAACTGTTATTTATACGGAATGTAGTACGACGTCATCATTCTAGATTATTCCACTACTAAGGGCGCTTTCTACAACGTATGTCCCTACTATTTTGGAACGTGTTGCAACACCCCCATTCAAAATGTTTTGGTTCACACAGTATATTTATGTCATTTCATAAACGTATCTGCTATTTTGTATTCGCGAGAAAGTTTTGTTACATCAACCCTTTTGGTTTTTTCTAGATATTTTGCACTGTCCCAACTTTTTTGGAAATGAGTATTGTATATCAAGATGGCAGTGCTCCTTGGAACGTCCAATACGAAACAGACCACGCCGCCCTTCATCTGTGACTGAACTAACCTGTTATCTGAAACCTGCGAAGTCCCTAAACTTTTGATCACATCCTGTATAAGGTTTATTATTATGTGAACAGGTCATTAGGAAACTGTGACTGAGAAACTAGGAACCAGCACTGGTGCCTAAATGAAGTTGACAAACACAAAATTAAGACAACATCCAACTTTAATGAGACTTTGAATGAACAGAAAATGCTGCACTATAGAACATCCCTCAGGAACATGCTCAGCAATTAGAAAACGACTACAAACAGCGAGCAGACAGGACAGTATTTATGGACGAATTAGGGTAAGTGTGGATTATGGGTAACCCTATTGAGTAATGCGTGGAGGTTCATGCCTCAGTCAGTCTCGATCTCGAACTCCATACTCGTAATTATCATTACCGCCAGCCTCGTCACCTTCACCACATCCTTTCTTCTTGCCTTTGCCCTTCTTGTCGTTATCATCCCCCTCTGGACCATACACCTGCGGAAGAAACAAAGTGGAGAATAGATTAATCCAATGACCCACGCGATGACAACTGTAGCACCCACTATGCACTTGAAGGTATCTAGGAAACTCGCGTACATCTTTTATGACAGATGCCAGTTTAAGGAAACGATGTTGAGTATTGCGGTAAGAGCAGACTGGTTCCTCTCCGAATGGCTATTGTATTGCCAGAGGGTGATGGGTCCTTTCAGCAGGACAATGCTCATGGGACTGGGACTATATACAGCCACAACCGACTGCTTGGACCAGTATCCCCATGGAGCCTTTCAAGCACACTCTAGAATCCATACCAAAGGAATCCAGGCAATTCTAAAGGTCTGGATCGGGGCTCCGGATATGTTGCAAAGCGCATTTAGGCCGTGTTCACAGTGAGCGAGGTGAGCCAAGCAGCGAGTCCTGACAAGGAAGTAAAGAGTGATCGAAATCCGTTATCCATTGTTCGAGTCCTATAGAGATTTCGCTGCTTGACTCGACGCCTTAGACAGAAGTCTCCTCACTGAACTGATGTCCATTTTAAGTGTTCATGGTTCCGTCAACCACAACCCGGAGCAAGACCAAACCATGAGAGACAAATTCATTACATAGAGTACACACTCTGTTATAGTCAGCATCCCGACTTTCTGGGGGTAATCGTGGTCCGGGCGTCTCCCTGATTCCCTCCGATTAAGCAACTCGAGCGCGGCTAGCTACTGGTTGGGCGACAGCCACTGACTTGATGGAGCTGGGAGAGACTGCTACTGGGGAAGACTACTTGGTCGGACCCATTTACTGTGGAACCGGTGCTGAGCGGCCAGCAGCTGGGGGTGATAGCCTCCGGTTGTGCGTCCACCAGCGTTTCTTCCAGCTTGAACCCCGCGTGCTTTGCTAAGCCGTCGGTCCCGGCTGCTCCTGGAATACGTGCCGAGATTATCGTTGGTGGCCAACACAGCGATATCCTCTGTATATGGCGAGATATCCGACATATCCTAAGGAGGTACATGGCGAACTTGGCTGTCATCTTGAAATCCGCCATATTGGATGCAAGTCAAATTTTTTCTAATGAAAAATGGGTCATGTGACATATCAATCAACAGTGGAATTTTCTGAAAAATCCAAGCCAGTTATCAGATTTCAAGTATTTGTCACCGTTTGGAAGATACTGTCATTCCAAGTTTGTATGGCACTTCTAGATAATTTGGTTTGGGTTATGGGACTTTGTGACTGACGGAAGATGGTGCTTCGCCTAACAATGGCACAGTTGTTCCTCTGGCCCCAGGTCGCTGGATTGCTCTGCATAGTCCCGTGGCTTGTCCACCAAGATCACCAGCCCTCAAGCCCTCGAGTTCTTGTAACAATGCCATGGCAACATTGAAGAGCGATAGCTTCCAAACCGTGACCGATAAGTGAAATCCGACACGTGGATTGGATTTCTGAGAATACTCCAGTGTTGTTTGATATGTCACATGGTTTACTTTCCATTTGAAAAACACTGATCTGCATCCAATATGGCGGGTTTCAAGATGGCGGCCAAGTTCTTCATGTACCCAGATGTTTAATTTTCTGTCGGTTTTGAAGCTAGCGGCTACTTTGGGAGTTTTGGATCATCCTATAGAATTCATGAGTGTTGGTACGCACACGCACCAAGTGACCTTACTTGTTGGGTTTACTTACATAGTCGTCGTCCTCGTCGTCTCCACAGCCTGATCCTTCTGGTCCTGCTTCTGGTTTTGGCTTTGGTGGCGGTTGTGGTTCAGGTTCAGGTTCTGGGTTCTTGGCGCTTGCGCAGTTATCGTCACCTGCAAAGAAAAGTGAGGAGAGTATTGAAGGATCAAAAGTTTCCAGAATAATGAATGGTATGTGTCAGTATCTGGCGTATCTAAATTCTGGAATAGGCATTTGGCTCATTTTGGATCATTCTGTACGGCGAACATTATGGCAACAGTTAGGACTGGGCCAATCCTTGTCACAATGACGTGTGTAGGAATCGTTTCAGGACACGAGGTTGGAGAAATGGCCTGTCCTGCAAGAAAGAATGGTACCACTTGGTTGGCCCTCCACAAAATGGCACTCCATTTCTTACAGAGAGTTCCACAATTTTTTTTTTCCAGGCACACCGGATGTCTTTGACTGTGGTGGCCATCATTTTTCTCAAACATGAATGCGACTACCTGTCTGATACTGCAAACTACAGGGTGCTTATAAAATAAGTTCGCCTACTCAGAGCCCTCTAATGAACCGATTGTGATGCAAATTGAAATGTAAACTATTGGCACAGGTGAGAGAATGATGACGTAATTTCTCACTGGGCTAACCGTCTTTTTCTCGGTGAGGACGGTGAGACTAACCGGTTAGGCATAGCACCACTAACTGGCGTTTCTGACCGCGTTAAAATGACGTCACAAATTTCTCACTGGGATTTCTGACCGACCAAGCGCTAACTCTTCTCACCGGTGAGAGTTTTTGACCTTAGCCATTGAGACCATGGGGGAGAGAGTTCCGGAAAGAAAAAAATTAATGCAAATTTTCACCACCAAGTGAAAATGTGGCGCTGCGGAATGACAAATGGAGATTTTAAAACTAGCTTTATTGTTTTAAACAAGCAGGCAAAGTTTGTGTTGGATTACAGCGGCTGTTCATTATGTCCGTCCCCTGCAATGGCTGTGGTCAAAAACCCTCACCGGTGAGAGAATGATGACGTAATTTCTCACTGAGCTAAAATGACGTCACTGTTTTCTCACCGGGTTTTCTGACCGACCAAGCGCTAACTCTTCTCACCGGTGAGAGTTTTTGACCTTAGCCAATGTCAATGACATGTTGGAAGCGTAGCACAGCATTATCAATTGTTGCATGAAGCGTTTCCTGGGGAATGTCTTAGACAGGTCGTCTAATGCTGGCTTCCTGCTCAGGCACAGTCCGCATGCTTTGTTGAGAGACCCGATCTTTCAAATATCCCCAAAGCCAAAAATCGCACGGGTTCAAATTCGGAGAACATGAAGGCCACGCATCTGGAAAACTTCTTGAGATCACACGATCATCTCCAAAGTTGGCACGAAGCAGTTCCTTCACTCGTCGACCAATATGAGGAGGTGCTCCATCTTGTATGAAGACACTGATTTCCAAGCATCGTCGTTCTCACATGCTGTGCAAGAAGTTCACAATACCGTGCACTTGTCACAGGATCTCGTTGTGTCACTTCCTCAAAGAAAAAGGGGCCTAGAATAAAATCAACAGCCAATCCACACAATACGCTCACGTACTCAGAATGCACGACATGGGGGAGCGAGGCACCCCATATGCGGCAGTTCTACGTGTTCACCGCTCCTTCTAGGGCGAAATGTGCTTCGTCTGACCATCAAGTCATCGACAATCATCCTCGCCGGAAAGCGATAAGCAAAGTCAGCGCGTTGAAAGGGATCTTGAGGTTATAGCTGTTGTGCCAGATTAATTAATCTTGTATGGTTACCAATGCAAGACCTTTCGCACCGTGAACCCAGGGATGGACAATTCGCGTGCTGTTGCTCGAGCACTTGTTGCAGAATGTTGAGAAGAGGAAGCTCTGTCCACCACTGCAACGGCCACGTCCTCAACAACTTCTTCGTCTGCGCCGTCATCTTCCTGGTCGTCAAGTGTCGATTTGAGCTAGCATGAACACGACTTGTCTACATCGTGTAGACTTTGATGAACGACAACTGCCCCTTATTAGGAGCTTTAGCATAAAAGCATGCGCCCTTGGTCTGTACGTTTATCCGTCCGTCCGTCCGCCGTTTGCACGATAACTTGAAAACGGATTAACTTTTTCAAATTCTGTTTTCAGAAAAGTTTTAGCTCGGCCGTAGCAACTTTTCAGAATTTTTCGTGGACCCCTTCAAGTTGAATTCACGTGCTAAAACAGGATCTGTTACTTGCCTTGTCCTACTGGGGGGGGGGGGGGGGGGTCATAATTTCTTTTTAATAAATGTATAAATGCATTTCTGCTCCACTGCTAAAGCTCCTCCTTGGAATGTTTACAAGATTTTATTAGCAGAAGAATAGAGCTTCTTATTGGTTTTATTATGTCAGTCCGTTTCCTTCATAATTTCTACATTTTTTGAGGTAGAAGGTTGAAATTCGGCATGTAGCTTACACGCGTTTGTAAATGTAAGTGTACTAAGTACTAAGTGTTTGCGTGTGTGCAAATGTGTAACATTATGTAAATTTGTAGGTATACATGGCTAAACTTTGGACAATAAAATTATTTTCAATAGTCTACTTGTATTCTGAGTAGCTTTTGAAGATGTTGCTTTATTTCTATTGTTTGCTAGCCGATAGCAGTCGATAGGATCGAACCCAGACGCATCTCGACCAGAGTTCGTATTTACACATACATGTCGAGCAGGGCCGTACCCAGAAATTTTTTCGGGTGGCCCAATCCAGCTTGTGGAGGGGGGTCCGCCATGTAACAGATTTAGTTGACATGGTGGCCAATTTCGGAGGGGGGGGCTGCAATCCCCCCCGTCTCCCCCCCCCCCCCCCCCCCTGGGTACGGCCCTAATGTCGAGTGGTTCGTCGAGTGTTAGGGGGTTAGATTTTGTCGACATCGACGGCTTGTCGAAGAGTTCAGCCGAGACCCCCAGGTTCGACAGCCAAATCGCCAATCGATTCAAATTTCTTTAGCATTTTTCGCAACCCAGTATCTGACACGGGCCCTTTTCGCAGTCCTTTTAGACGACGCTATGCTCGCAATGCAGCTGGACTGTTGCTATCAATGCAGTAAAACAACTTTACCAACAGTTCGCGTTCGTTCTTGCTTAAAACCATGATCTTTGGTGAAAGATTTTCACTAAACATAATGCAATGAATGGATCAATCCATTCCATTCTGGGTAAGTTGACTTTCTAATATGAATAAACTTTCTGCTACTAAGGCCGATATGGAGAAGGAATATACAGGGTGTTTCAACATTATGTACAATAAATTTAGTGCCATATTGTTCAGGTGAAAAGAAGACGAAAATGTTGTATAGCACTTTGTCTGGAAACGATTTATTTACGCGATACAGCCAACTAAACCCGTGAAATTGTTCAAAGTGCCCGCCACCAGCTCGTTGCACGAGCGACCGTCTGATGTCACGGAAGAGTTCGTCGCCAGCATTACGAACGGTTTGGCATGCATTTTCAATTCGTTGTCGCAGATCCATAATGTTAGGAACTTGTGTGCTCTAGACGATCGTTTTCACATGACCCCACAGAAAAAAGTCCAAGGGATTAAGGTCGGGTGATCTTGCAGGCCAGGCTACCTATCCACCGATTCGTGTATGCAGCGTTAAGGTGTGCTGGAGCGCCATCATGCACGAACCATCAAAAGAGGTACATCTTCCAGTAATTCTGCAGAAACAAAAGATACGTTCGCCCAGTCAATCGTGGCGGCAACACATTGTGAGGGCCAATTAAGTTATTTCCGACAATTCCACACCAAATGTTCACGGAGAAACGCTCTCGATGCGCTCGAGCTCTGGTAACGTGCGGGTTAGCATCTGCCCGATGGTGCTGGTTGTGAGAATTTACGATTCCTGTCCGGGTGAAGGTTGCTTCGTCCGTGAAAAGTATCTGGCTGAGACGACTAGGGTCTGCAGCATGATGACGTTGTATCCATTGACAAAGTCGTTGTCGGTGTGGATAGTCCGTTGCAGGTGGTATGGATGCAAAAGCTGACGGTGAAAAATGCGCCAAACAGATGAGTGCGGAATGTGTACCATGGGTGCTTGTCTGTGGTTCATCGTGTATGTTGTCAATTATCCCATCCTCCTCATCCGGAGAATGTGCTACAGGCCGCCCTTGTCCTGTTTGACGGCCAAAGGAACCACGCTCCCTCAGATACAAATGTTGGGTTATTTGGCAAACGTCTATTCGGAAAGCGTTCTCGGTAGAGTCTTCTTGCTTCCACAGCATTTCCGTCCGCAAGACCATACATTAGGTGCATGGCAGTGTACGTATTCTGCACTGGAATACGTGTACATGACTTTTTTTTACGTAAATTGTAATGCGTATGTCAAAGTACATTGCTATTCCTAGTGGATGTAGAGTAATGGAAAGAAGCGTACACAACTAATGGAACAACCCTAAAGTAGGTTTAAATGGAACAAACCACTCGACGCTGGAACTGCTAAAATATCGTCCGCTAACTACCGTGCTTCCCTACTCTAGCATATCGTTTCCAGACAAATTGTTTCCAGACAAAGTGCTATAGAACATTTTCGTCTTCTTTTGACCTGAAGAATATGTCACTAAATTTATTGTATATAATTTTGAAACACCCTGTATGTAACTGTAATCTAACAAAAACCTTGCCTGCTTGTTTAAAACAAGAAAACTAGTTTTAAAATCTCCATTTTTCTTTCCACAGCGCCACATTTGCAATAACATATTTCTTTCCGGAATTCCCCCCTCCCCCTCCCCATGGTCTGAATAACCTACATTTCAATTTGCATCACAATCGGTTTATTAGATTGGGATCTAGAGGGCTCTGAAATAGGCCAATCACTCTGTATTACAGAGAAAGTAAGCTTCTAAAGTTCATATCCAAGCAAGTTGCATAG
>JAHWFO010040188.1:0-10302 GCA_023313115.1 Rhysida immarginata
GAGCTGGCTGTTGTGGCCGCAAAGAAGGCAGCATTGCGGCGGTCAGCCATCTTAGAGGCTCTCTGTACAAGGAAGCATTTAACACATGGCAAACGGAATGGGATAACGAAGAGGAGACCGGTTCACCAGTTTTTGCCCAAGTTTTCAGCCGATACAATCGGCTAGCACCGGGAGCAAACAATTCAAATGATCACAGGCCACGGTCCTTCTTGGAGTATTTAGCGCGGCGTAAGCTCGTTACAAACACGACACACTGCCCATGTGGATTTGTGACCCATTACCTGAGTCAGCTCCTCGACGCCTGCACGATCCCTGCAGTTCTATTCGCTTGGGCGAAGCTCCACGCATCACTTCAGCAACACAGCTATCTGTGTCCATTCGCATACACGGTTTATTTGAATTCATTACGTATTAAAGATTTCGAAAAATTCTCAGTAAAAGCAATTGCAGCGACAACCTTCGACTTGCCATGATAAGAGCGGTATATAGTTTTGGAGATAAAACGACCCCCTACGTCGTGAAATTTAGGACCGGGGAGACGGTGTTTCATCAAGGCTTCTTTCAAGCCGTTCGGTCCTCGTGACTCGGTCGACAGGGACCTCTGCAAGCAGGAACCCCAACCCAACAAGACCTTGTCCTCATTGGGTCTTCTCGCATGAACCTTCAGCATGCACTAGACCAGTTTGCAGCCAAATGTGAAGAAGCTGGGATGAACATCAGTGTGGCTAAAACTGAGGTTATGATCCTTTCAAGACAGCCTGCTTAATGCGCTCTCCATGTTAGGGGAGCCTCATTGAGACAGGTGGAGAAATTCAAGTATCTCGGGATTGCATTCACGAGTGATTGATGACAGAAGAATGAATTGGATGCTCGGATGGGTGCGGCAAGCAGTGTCAGACGTGAACTGTCTTGATCCATGGTGACGGAACGCTCGGTAACAAAGCCAAGCTCTCCGTCTCCAATTATATCTTTGTCCCTATGCTCACCTATGGTCATGAGGCTTGGGTCGAAATTGTGCGATCGCGGGTACAAGCGGCGGAAATGAGATTTCCGAGAGGTGTAGCATGTGCTACCATACTAGATAGAGTACATAGCAGCACAATAAGGAAGTCTTTAGGTGTTGGGCCGCTATTTCTCAGCATTGAGAGATCTCACTTGCGCTGGTATGGCCACGTGATACAGATGCCGCAAACTGGTCTTCCTAGGCAGTTATTTTCCTAGCCGGTGGGTAGAGACTACACAGAGAATCTGGGTTCGAGTCGCTAGGGTATTACCAGGGATCGCTGGAGATCCTCCACAGGGCTGCTGCTTCCACCACACTAACGGATAAGCGGATTAGAAAAGTACATTAGTAGGATATCTCGGGACCACTAAAGCGGGAAAACAACGAGTACGCATGAAATGTACACAGGAAATGAACAAATGTATCATGCATGCGTATTATACAATAACCCGGTTAGAAGTAGATAAAACAAATTACATAAAATATATTTTTGATAAATTTGAGGAACAGTACCCAGAATTTGATATCACCGCGCAAAGAATTGCTGATCAGAGGCGTACCATAGTGCTCAAAAGTCTTATACCAGTTTCAAATTTAGAAGAAATAAAGCAGCAAGTAAGCACAGAATTGTTCGGAAATAATAACATGAACCCCAAGCAAAATCAGAAAGAAGATATCATAGATATTTTTCCAACGTACAATGAAGTAAAACGATCGTTAATGCATTCTTCTATCGACCTGCAAATTTTAAATAGTTCGTTCAATGACATATTACCAAAACAGATTTAATAGTTAATAAATACAACTGAAAAATAAAATAATAATTAATAAATAAAAAAATAATAACTATATAAGTAAAGTCAAAATAAAACTAAAAATTTAAATAAAGAGCTGACGTTTCGGATAGAGCCTATCCTTTATCAAAGCAAAAAATAATAATTCTCTAAAAGCAAGAATTATTCTCTATCCGAAACGTCAGCTCTATTTTTTAGTTCTATTTTGATTTTACTTATATATTTATTATTTTGTTATTTGTTAATTATTATTTTATTTTTCAGTTGTATTTATTAACTATTTATTGCATTCCAGGGTTTTTGTGTCTCGTCCTTTTCTCTTATAAATATCCATTCAAAACAGAATTTACAAATAGTAGAGGACCAGTTAGATACAATTAATCAGTCTGAAACAACAAATGGTGACATGATCGAATTATCAGATCTGCTAAATAGGAAAATAATAGAATTTTATGAAACTGATCCCAACAGACGACCTAAAATACCAAAAATAAACACTTCCATAAAATTAACACAAACTATTGCAATAGTAAATAATACTTTGCCTCAGCTCAAGCAATATTCAACCAGTATATCTGATATTCATACTTTGATATATGCAGCTTCTATTACCCTCAGTAGATATTTGGGTTTCAGAATTAAACCAATCGTCCAATCTGACATAACAATAAAAAGAAAACCACCCATACTACCGTGGAAAAAGCGCATAAAACATGATATAGAGCATCTTAGGCTACAAATCGGTAAAATGACACAATATCAAAATGGAAATAGATAAAAAGACTGGTATTATCACTAAAGCCAGTTTTTAAAAGTATTAATACCAATACTGCAGATGATAACCACAACAGACATGTTAAAGAGTGTCTTGAACTTAATAAACAGAAATTAGCAGTTAAAGTCGGGCGCCTTAAAAGATATAATAAGTCGTTTAATCGAAAGCAACAAAATTTTCAGTTTAAATCGAATGAAAAATCTTTTTATAAACAGCTAAGGTCACCCGCGGCAAATGAAGCCGAGAGCAGTCTACCAACCCAGGCTGATATGTAAAATTTCTTGTCATCAATATGATCGAATCCAGTAGAAAGCAATGTCAATGTTAACTGGATTGGATATGAAGAAGATTTATATTCCAACTTAGCAGAAATGCAATTTTCTGATATCTCAACTGAAGAGCTCAAACAGGTATTAAAAAATACACATAATTGGAAGTCACCGGAATTCGATCGAATTCAAAATTTTTGGTACAAGCAGTTTATATCTCTGCATGTATTCATAGCCAAATGTTTTACAGATATTATAAACAATCCAATACAATTACCAGAATTCTTTACGACAAAGATAACATATTTGAAACCTAAATCAATAAATATGGATGATCCTGAACAATATCGACCCATAAAATGTCTACCGACTATATATAAAATATTAACATCATGCATCACAAAGAAAATATACAACCATATTGATCAATATAATATGATAGCGGAACAACAAAAAGGATGCCGGAAGTATCATATGGGATGCAAGAAACAACTGATAATTGACTCGGTAATTCTTCAACAAACACGAAAACAAAGTAGAAATCTTTGCTTATATAGATTTTTGTAAAACTTTTGATAGTGTTCCACATAAATCGCTTTTAAAAGTTTTGGAAATTTACAAAATTAACATTACTATTATAAAATTTCTGGAAGCAACTATGACCAAGTGGAATACTGTTCTGCATGTTCAACTTTCTAGTAATTTATATAAAAAGAGGCTTATTCCAAGGGGATTCTTTGAGTCCCCTTTGGTTCTGCCTTGCAATAAACCCTTTGTCTAATATTCTCAATAGCACTAACTATGGATTCAATATTAGAAATAGTTCAGACAACAGTTTTACTTTGTTATATTGATGATATCAAGATTTATGCTTCAAATGAACGAGAGTTTAAATATCTTTTGGACATCACTACAACCTTCTCAAAATATATCTACATGCAGTTCGGATTGCATAAATGCAGAGTTCTTCATAAAGAAAAGGGAAAAATCTAGCCTGGAAATTATAATACTCCGAGCAATGAATCAATAAAATCCATGGAAGTAAGTGATCACTACAAATATTTAGGATTTCGTCAATCAAAATCAATAGAGCACAAACAAATTAAGCTGGAATTAACAGCTGAATTTAACAATAGACTTAAATCCATTCTTAAAACTGAACTGAAAGCACGCAATATCATAAAAGCCATCAGCACTTTCGCTGTACCTGTGTTGACATATTCGTTTGGAGTAATCAACTGGTCGAAAACTGAAATAGCTGGAATAGAGAGATCCATCAGAACAACTCTCACAAAATTCAATTTGCATCATCCGAAGGCCGCAATAGAGAGAATAACACTACCAAGATATATGAGAGGTAGGGAAATAATGGATACACAGCAACCCTTAGAGACTCAAATACATAATCTTGAAATTTTTTTCTACATTAAATCTCATAATTCGCCAATGCATAGATCAATAGTGTATATTGACAACAATTTTACACCATTAAATTTAAAAAATAGATCTCTTCAAACAACAACCAAGATAAATGCCATTCGTTTGAATAGAAAGGAACTGCATGGACCTCAATCAGTCAAGTGTGGATAAAGTTGCGTCCAACAGATGGCTGTCACTGGGCGAAATCTATGCAGAAACGGAAGGGTTCATCAAGATCAAGTTATCCATAGAAAGAAGTATGCAAAATATATACCTAAAGACAGTAACTCAACAGACGATAAATGTAGAAAACCCCAGAAACAATTCAACAGATTATATCCGGCTGCAGGATGTTAGCCAATATCTTAATGGGCATAATCAAGTGGCAAAAGTTATTCATCAAAAAGTGGCCCATCAACATAAATTAATAGATAACTAAGCACCATATTATAAATACACCCCGAAACAGTTATGGCAAATGCTTCATACAAGCTTTATTATGATTTGGCGATTCAAACAGATAAAACCATCAACAACAATAGACCAGATAAAATTTTAATTAGCAAACAAAATAGAACTTCTTATTTAGTGGATATTGCAGTACCACTTTCTCATAATGTCGAGAAAACAATAGCAAAAAAATTTACCAAGAATTGGCTATAGAAATAAAAAGAATCTGGAATTTTGATCATGTGTATATATCGCCCATCATTATTTCAGCTACTGGTATAGTCCCAAAAGAAATTCAAAATAGTTTTAAAACACTCCATTTGAGCCCAAATACATATATTGAGTTACAAAAGGCTATAATTATCTCAACATTACAAGAAAAATTCTCAACTCTGCATAATAGGAAAGAGTTACTTTGGTGAAAACCCGTACTCTTTGCTTAAAGACTCAGTTAACACTGAAGAAGATGGAAATCTTAAGGATAATAATAATAATAATAACTATAGATACGGGATTTTTACAAATCTATTGTACTATCCCCTAATGAAGATGAAAGAGATGATTATGGAAACAAACACAAACATCCATGCCCTGGGCGGGATTCGAACCCGCGACTCGCTGGTGTCGAGAGCGGAAAGTCCTGTGCCTTAACCCTCTCGGTCACCGAGCCGGCTCTTAATAATAATAATAATAATAATTTATTTATTTATTTATTTATTTATTTATTTATTTATTTATTTTTTTTTAATATGACTGAGTAAGATATAATAACGTCCAACTAGGTCCGTTATGGTTCAAGACCGACGAGTTAGGGCCTAGTGGTCGTCTATAATATATACATCAATAGTAAATACAATGTGTTTAGTAATCTAATATAATGTAATATAATTGTTGAAATATAATGTATTTTTGGGTTAAGTAACAATAGGAATACTTCGCCGAGAGATAAAATTCATAATTGGAGTATATAGTTTATACAATAAACAATAAAGAGACAAAAAAGCATAATAGATTAACGTTATAAACCCAAATGATTATATTAAATTAAGTAATTATTAGGCATAGAATAAAATACATAACATTTTAATTGTTTAAGGAAACCAATGGTACTAGATATGGAGCGGAGCTCGATAGGGAGAAAAGCCCAGTATTTAATGCCTATGTAAGATAAGCATCTCCTACGGTAGTTCAGCTTGGTTAGTGGAAGCCTTATAGCTCGTGAAGAGCTTGTTGGATAACGATGGCTGTCAGCATTTCTAATTAGAAAAATTGGGGTCGAGATCGATAAAACTGCATTGTTTACTTTATATATGAAAACACATATTCGAATGAAATATATCTGATATACTGTAAATATATGAAGTTTCTCAAAGTAAGGTGAAACAGATGTACCTTTCGGGAACCTAAGAAGTGTACGAAGAAACCATTTCTGTAATTTATAAACTCTGTTAAGGTTCCAAGATGTTGATGATCCCCAAAAAATTATGTTGAAACAGAGTGTCGAGTGGATCCATGCATTATAGAGCAGTAATAAAATTTTGCGGGGAAGAAATCGTAACCTGGAGATAATTCCTTGTTTCCTATTGAGAGTAGATAGTAAGGTATCTATGTGATAATCCCAAGAAAGATCATGGGAGATTGTGATACCAAGGTATTTGAAAGTTTTGACAGTTGAAAGTAAAGTATCCTCATAATATATTGCTGGTGTATTCGGTACATTATGTTTGTTTCTTTGGTAAAATACCATAACTTTGGTTTTCTCGGTATTCACATGTAACATATTGTTAGTCGTCCAAGTGTTTAGTTCGGTTAATGCACTATTGAGTGAAGCAATCAACTGGGTGGCATCAGGATTAGCAGCCATAAACGTCACATCGTCAGCGTATAAAATTATTCTAAAGGATGTAAGAGGGGATACAGAAGTAGGTAAATCGTTGATAAATAGACAAAAAAGAAGAGGTGAGAGAATTGAGCCTTGTGGAACTCCTAAAGTTCGTGATAGTATGTAAGAAAATGTACCAGCTAACGTCATAAAGTAAGAACGGTTTGTTAGGAAATTCTTTAACCACATCAGGGGTGTCCCCCGTATACCATATAAGTGAAATAATTTGTGTAATAAGCCTTCAACTAGAACCGAATCGAATGCCTTAGCAAAGTCAAAAAATACTGCTGCTACAAGATTATTAGCGGCCATTTCTAGGGATACATATTCGAGAAGCTCATAGCAGGCGGTCTCAACATTTCTTTTCGGGACAAATCCATGTTGGGAAGATGTAATAAAGTTATGATCAAAGATGAACTGTGATAAACGGTTATAATAAAGTTTTTTAAATATCTTAGCAAAAGTTGGTAAAACTGAAATAGGTCGATAATTTGAAAAAGACATATGGTCCCCTTTTTTAAATATAGGTGTTACTCTTGATAATTTTAATACATCGGGAAATGTACCCCTTACTAAAGATTGGTTGAATATGTATGCCAGGGGGTAAGAAAGTAGAGAGTGAAGGTCCTTTATTATTGCTGGGGGAAATCCTAATGGATCTGCAGTCAACGATGATTTTAATCCGCGCATAACAGAACTGACCTCTTCCGGAGAAGTAGGAGGTGCAAAAAAACTAGAATAAGAATTTCCGGGATAGGTATTGCTATTGCCGGTAGCTGGAACTCGGGAGTCGGAATTACTCGGTAAAAGAGTTTGTAGGAACAATGTTAGGGAGGAACTAGTGATATGAGTCTGGTGAATAAAAGGCATTGTAGGGTAACTGGAGCTCCCAGTTAGATCTTTTAGCACATCCCATTTCTCTTTACTTGATTGGAGTCGAACAAACAAGCCTTCAAAATAATTGTTGTTAGCCTTTTCAATCCGTTTGCGTACAGTATTTGACCAATCTTTGAATTGTTTGATATTCGCTACAGTAGGAGCATGACGAGACTTAAGGTAGTACTTATTTTTAACTTTTATGGCGTTTAGTAAATCGGGAGTAATCCACGGTTTTTTAACAGGACAGTTTACTTTCTTAATTTTGGAATTAGCACGGTAAGGAAGATAGCTGTCAAATCCATATTTTATGTGCTGCAGAAAGGAATTAAATAGATTATTAGTATCAGAATCATATTGTAATATCTGTGTCCAGTTTGTTAGAGTAAGAAAGGACGTCAGGGCCGAAATCCTGTGATTAGAAATTATGCGTTTACGAACTGGAATATGTCTCTGAGTGAGAAACTTTGAAGGGTCGAATATTATCAATAGAGGAAAGTGGTCTGAAATATGTATATCTATTGTAGTGGAGAGAACAGGATTTAATGTTGTAAAACAGGCATCAATTGCGGAGTAGGTTCCGTGATAAGATGAATAATGTGAGTAATGGGAAGAAATAGACATGAGTCCGGCTTGTGTAATAGGATAAAGAAGTTGACGTAAATTAGGAGGAGGGACATTAAGGTCTACATTAAAATCACCGACTATTACCAGGGGATTATTAAAGCATTGTAATGTTAGGAGTAGGGAAGAGAGGTGAGAACAAAACTTAATTAGTGAACCTGATGGGGGACGATAGATCGCCATAATTATATGATTGTTGTTAACCATTACTGTGAGAATTTCATAATCGCTGGTGACTGTAGATAGTTGCTCAAGAATAGTATAATTCCAGCAACTGGAAACATAAATACAAAGACAACCACCACGTTTATCGACACGACTGATAGAGGCAGCATTGTAACCTTCTATGGGTGGGATTTCAGTATGATCTTAACACCAAGTCTCAACAAACACTAATAATTTAGGTGACATAGGTAGAGTGCTAAGATTAAGTAGGGTGGAAGCTAAGTTTGCATTTATACTTCTTATGTTTAGGAAAAATAATGACAGACTATGATTAATAGTATGAGGCGAGAGCCTAGTTAGAGCTGAGATTACATTAATTAAAGAGGTCGGATTGAAATTTGGGATAGATAGGTAAATAACTTAACTAATTAACAAGAAAGTTAGTATAGATTGCAGAGTGAGGTAGGCTGTTATAGGAGGTAAGGGTAGGGAAAAATAATAAAGTTTGTATATAACTGAAGTTACATAGTGTAAAACATCAATTAGGGCAAGGCAATTAATAGAGAAAAGTGGAGTAAAATTATGATTAAAATAGACAGAGAAAAAATAGTATTTAAATACAGAATAACTGTAAAAAACAAATTAGAAATCGTTGATGTTGCGGATGTTGAAAATTTTGCCCTCAGAGTCTTTAGAAAGTATTCTGCCGCCGAAAGACCACACGTTCCTTGGGCCTAGCTTGATTTTAGCTGCACATAAAAGACGGTATCGAGATGGAGTTAGGTCATCAGCAATGTAGACCGGGAAATCAGCAATATGATATCCTCGAAGCTTCGTGCGACTTTTTATTATTATATCTTTATATTGCGATGATGAGAATTGGAGAAGAATAAGTCGGATTTTGGTGTCGGAACGGGGCCCAATTCGGCGAGCCGTGATAATAGCTGAAGGGTTAAGGTTCAGGTCCAATTTAGTAGCGAAAAGCTCAAGACATTTTGTTGAAGTAGTTTCCGCGGAATATTCTGGGAGGCCATATATTCTGATGTTGTCCCTCCTAGCATATTGCTCCATGTCATCTATTTGTTGTTGAACAAAAGTTAATTGCGAAGAAGGGGGGAGAACTGAAGAATTTTTCGGGGAAGTGTAAAGAGCGTTGAGGCTTGTTATGGAAGAGTCTATGTTGTTGACATGGGAAGTTAATTCTTCGATGCCGGCTTCAGTGGAGGAGATACGATAAATTAGATCGCTTAGTAGAGTGTCTAATTTCTGGGTAAGGCGCTGAAATAGGGTTCCAAAAAACTTATCTAAAATGTCAGGATTCGATAAATAGTCGGCAATGCACTGTTCAATTGACGAACGCATAGGGACGCCTGATTTAGGTGACGAAGGAGAGTTAGCCAATGTTTGCCGGGTACAAGGTTTATTTAACTTGTCTTTGGGCATTTTGAGAATAGGAGCTCGAACGGATTAGGTTGAACCGAAAATATGGAAGGTGACGGACAGGCAAATTGAGTATTTAATTAGAGCTACCTCACTCAATTGTGGAGTCAGCAGTAGAGGCTGTCGAGCATTATTTATTTGATACGGTAGAGAAACTGGATGAATGAAAAATTGTCAAGATGTGAGTGATTAGAAGGTCGTATATGGGGCGAAGCAAGTATATAGCCCAAACGTTGTTCAGCTTAAGATAAAAAAGCACAAGGATATACGAAGGATTGACGGCGGACGCAACAAAGGAAGAAATAAATGATTGTTTACTCCTGGTCGTAACAATGGTAGACGTAGAGGAGAGTCATTGTTAAGATAAATGTTCTTATAGAGGATATAGATTTTAAAATCAATGTAATATACAAAAAATTGATATACGACCTGTGGAATACGATCTGTAACTTGGAATCAGGCACAGTGAGACCTGGATGTACCGTAGAACAGCAATACTCAGCAACAGTGGGTTGGATATAGCAGGTATCGAGCAGGAACAGTTTTAGCGGGAGCCGAAATAATAATAATAATAATAATAATAATAATAATAATAATAATAATAA
>JAHWFO010040189.1:0-12024 GCA_023313115.1 Rhysida immarginata
CGCGAATCTTTTCAAAAAAGAACTCACCTAAACGTTCCTGTCGTGTAGTGGTGGAATTGTTTAACTCAGAAACCTTCTCTTGAGATCTGAACAGTATCTATCCAAACAAATGTTTACTGCAGGTAGGATATCAACATACATCTTAAAAACAATGCACCAGAGAAAAAAATGAAAAAACGAAATGTTGCTTAGATTTGATCCCTCTATCGCCCCCCCCCCCCGAGCGAGAAAGGGTGGTGTGGGATAACCCTGTATAGAGCTTTAACTTAACACGACCACGCCCAAGGGGGACCTTCACACAATGTTTGAAACCCTTGCAGAAGACATCCCTAAGTGACACGTGACCAAAGCTTTTGGGAACACCCTCCCCTCCTCCCTGAGACAAAAAGAGAAATTATAGCAAATTTAAAGTGGGGGGTAGGTGCTGTGTCACGTTTTGTTGGAAACTACCTCAGGACATAAAACTTTTTTTTTTTTTTTTCGCTCAATGGCGTAATCTCCTACTTTTGTTATATATTAAATTATAATTACATGAAAGAATCTTCCTTACCTCCCTAATATCTTCCTATTACACTTCATCATGTTTAACTGAGTTGGTAAAAAGGAAAATTAGACAGCACCATGTAGCCTTTGTGACATAATTGAGAGACTCTAGTGTCTTTCAACACAACAAAAGAAGTCAGCCATTAAAACCAGTCTGGAAGTGTAATACTGGAGGATGTAGCTAGGTTCTATAATGTTTTCCTCCCAATGTCTGCGCTCCTGTGATGTCATTTCTTGCCATCGTAACTCTGCCGTTGAAGAATCCGTTCAAAGTGCAAATTCAGCTTTAAAGACGTTTTCTGCCAGGTTTTTAGCAAACTTCGCGTGACGTTTAGGCCCTTAAATTAGAAGTTTTGAACGTTTTCATAAGGAACTAAGTTTGTCATAATGCAATGGATCACGCTGGGTACTTATTGTCCTTCCATTTACAGACACTTACCATAATTTTCTGGATATAATACGCGTATTATGCGAAAAAGTTAAGAAAATCATTACTGCGTATTATAGGCAGTGCATATAATAGGCCGATAATAAAACCTGGAGAAGACGAAGTTGGGATGAAACAGTAGAAATTCGGGCTGACGAACTTTTATACAACCTTAGGTTTTTACTATACAATATTAAACTGTAAATTCAATATACACTATATGATCACAAATATCCGGACACATGCACGTTTGCGCTCTAGCCACGATTTCATGGAAATCAATAGGGCGTTGCACATCCCTTTGCCCGAATCACAGCTTCCACCCTTCAGAGAAGACTTTCCACCAAATGTTGGTAGGTACTTTCCGGAATGTTCCTCCATTCCTCCCGAAGAGCGAGAATCAGTTCAGGTACAGAAGTTGGCCGATGTGATCTGGCCCGCAAGCGTCTTTCCAATTCATCCCACAGACTCTCTATAGGATTGAGGTCGGGACTTTGTGCCGGCCAACCCATTTCTTCGACCCCTGAGTCCGCAAACCACTGCTGTACACGCCTCGCTTTGTGGCACGGAGCATTGTCGTGTTGGTAGAGAAATGGCCTGTTTCCGAAAAATTGCCACAACGTTGGAAGTGCACAGTTGTCCAAAACATTCAGATAACGGTCGGAGTTCATGATTCCTTGCACAGGAACGAGCTGGCCCAGTCCGTACCATGAAAATGAGCCCCACACCATGACTCCTCCTCCTCCGAACTTGACTGTGGGCTCTGTGCACTCAGGTAAGAAGCGTTCTCCAGGTATACGCCAAACCCAAACTCGTCCATCGGATTGCCAGAGTGTGTAGCGAGATTCGTCTGTCCACATTACACGTTTCCATTGGTCCATTGTCCAGTTTCTGTGGGCTTTGCACCACTCCAGACGTCGCTTGGCGTTGACCCTGCTGATGTGGGGCTTGTGGGCAGCAGCACGGCCATGGAATCCCATCGTGTGCAGTTCCCGACGAATTGTCATGGTACTGGCATCATTTGCAGAGGCGTTTCGAAACTCTGTGGCAATTTTTTCCGCCGAGGACTTCCGGTTGCTGCGGGTGACATGACGAAGCACTCGACGATCTCTGTCCGTTAGTTTCTTGGGTCTACCGGTTCGTTGTTGAACTGTTGTTGATCCCCGGGTCTTCCATTTCATAATGACATCGCCTACTGTTGACGTGGGTATCTGAAGAAGGCTGGAAATGTCACGCACGGACTTGCCGCATAGGTGACATCCATTCTTGCCAATGTCCAAGCAGAATTGTGTCTGAAGTTGTGGGAAGCTATTTAAATGATGTGCAAGTCATTATCATGTGACATTGGGCCAATCGATGATCTGTGAGGGGTGTCCGGATATTTTTGATCATATAGTGTACATTGTATTTATTCACTGTATATACCAAATAAAAATGCATTTCACGTATATTTATTGCAAAAGCGAATTCAGTGGCTCTCTTCCATTTCTGTTCATAAAATCAGGGATACCAGGTTTTCTCAGCAACTTTTCAAGATGGACGCCACGCTGAGATGTTTGTCAGCACAGCGGTTTTAGTGACTGTTATTCTGCGTGAACTAGGTAATAATAGAATTCTAAAAGTAAGGCAAATTACTTTGCCATTAATAAGATCTGACACAATAATAAATGCAATACCTGAATGCAACCAATCTTGATGATATCAAATCAAAGAAGTTAGGGCACGTTATTCTGCAGTTTTACTGATGTTTGCTACTAATCGATCCTTATAAAGATGTGGAGACAAAACGTTAGAATTCTCTACCAAATGGATATCTATTAATCATTCATTTGCATGACACAGTACACGAAAATACAACTGAATGCTTTTGTGAAAGCAGGAATTATCCCTCCTGAGAATGATTCGATAATGAAAATCGAACACCAGGAAGAAGATAATGTAATTATGCCTAACAAAGAACTCGGACATTGACGATTCCAATATTTAAAGGACTTTAAATAATTTTATTTCTGATACAATGTAGGTTTAAGTGTAATGAATAAATATTGCTATTATGATCATTTATTTTAAACACTTATTTCTTCATTTAATGGGAAAATATAAAAAGTATAAAGCCTTTAAAAATCAGATGACCATAATGCACTGCGCGTTTGAACAAATATGGCAGAGCACTCCCTGATGGTGAATTGCTATCTTAAGTACATAAAGTGCGTATAATACGCGATTGCATTGGAATTTTTCTAAAAACACGAAAAAACGAGGATGTATAACATCGGTGAGGGCATATTATACCCCGAACATTACGGTATTTACTGATTACATCGGGATTCTGTTCTTAAATATATCAACAAACCTCGTATAACTCAGACTATATTTCTTTTAAAGAAAAATTGTCACCAGTGATGTCACAAAGTTTCCCTACAACAATAAAAATACGGAATACCCTTCTTTTCATGTTGTGTGCAATTAATAGATAGATCAAAGAATAAATACAATGTTTGTTAACTGCTTCGCTACCCATGATGAACAAGTCATGGTCTCCACTTTCATACCTATTCACAGCGAAAATAAATTATGACCAAATCATACAGGGTGTCTCACAATGGACCCACTGAATTTAAGAGTAAATAAATGAATGATCTATCTTCTATCGGAAACTGAGATTGATAGAAGAATGAAACAAGTGGTATGTTGTAAGTAGAAATAAACAACTCTTTCGCCACAACAAATAGGAAAAATACAACCTGTAAGATCTTTTCTGAAGCGATTGCTACCATCGTTCAGCGGTCCAGGAGCCCCTCTAGTCGGTATCGATGACAGAATTGCGTGTATAGAAACGTCTAAGCGTATTTATAAGGAACGTTGACCAATCCCGTTCAAACTGCGAAAGACTCAAGTGTTCCTGCGTGCTGATTGGTTGGTTATTCTGACCCGCCATTTAATTAACGAAGAATCGCTAATTGGGCCCATATCTAAGTTAAAAATCTATTTTTTATCTAACTGATGTATTGCAATGCTTTCAAAAGGGTCCAGAAGCTGTTTCTTGTTTATTGAAGATATCATTTTTACATTAGTAATAGAAAGTCGTTGGCCGGTGTCGATGGAGTGCTTAGCAACTGCAGACTGATTACTCCTTCCGTATTTTCTGTGTGCCAAGTGTTCTTTATATCTGGTTTTAATATTGCGCGCCGTTTGACCTCGATACCCTGTCACATTGCGCACATTTGATTTCGTAGATTCCTGATTTGAGTAACGTGGGGATTTTGTCCTTCGGGTTTGGTAGGAAGTCCTTAATTTTGTTCGGGTTACTGAAACAAATGGAAAGGCCAAAAGATTTAAGTGCTTATTGTAGGTTAAAGAAATCATACTTTCCTTGTTTTTGTGTCTGCCAAGCGTTGTGATGTCGTTAATGAACTCTTTGAATTTCCTTTTCCTGAATAAATCCACATTGGTGCGATTGTTGTATCCGTTTCTGGTCGCGATGTTCTTGATAAGGGTGATTTCTTTTTGGAACCGTTTTTGACTCGAAGCCCTGTCTAGCATTGAAATAAAGATGGTAGTCTTCTGGTACCACGGGTGGCTGGATTCCCTTGGAGCCCGTTCGATGGTTCCTGGTATATGTCAAATTCTAAATGGTCTTGCTATCTAAAGATTATTACATCCAGGAATGGAGGCTTCTGATTTTCCAATTCCATAGTGAACTGCACTGATGGGAAGAAGCTATTTAAGTGTTGGAGAAAATCCTTAACATCGCACTTATTGGTATCAAAAATAGTAAAAATGTCATCCACATAGTGGAACCATTAGAAGGCAAGACCATTTAGAATTTGACATTTACCGGAAACCGTCGAACGGGCTCAACTACATTCCAAGGGACTCCAGCCACCCGTGGAAGACTGCCACCTTTATTTCAATGCTAGACAGGGCTCTCAACATTCCATTGAGTCAAGAACGGTTCCAAAAAGAAATCACCCTTATCAAGAACATCGCGACCAGAAACGGATACAACAATCGCAACCATTGTGGATTTATTCAGGAAAAGGAAATTCAAAAAGTTCATTAACGACATCACAACGCTTAGCAGACACAAAAACAAGGAAAGTATGATTTCTTCACCCTACAATAAGCATCTTGTCAGAGGACTCAGCTCAGCACTTAAATCTTGTGGCCTTTCCATTTGTTTCAGTAACCCGAACAAAATTAAGGACTTCCTACCAAACCCAAAGGACAAAATCCCCACGTTACTCAAATCAGGAATCTACGAAATCAAAAGTGCGCAATGTGACAAGGTTTATCGAGGTCAAACGGCGCGCAATATTAAAACCAGATATAAAGAACACTTGCCACCCAGAAAATATGGAAGGAGTAATCAGTCTACAGTTGCTAGGCACTCCATCGACACCAGCCACGAATTTCCTATTACTAATGTAAAAATGGTATCTTCAATAAACAAGAAACACCTTCTGGACCCCTCTGAAAGCATTGCAATACATCGGTTAGATAAAAAATAGATTCTTAACTTAGATATGGGCCCAATTAGCGATTCTTCGTTAACTAAATGGCTGGTCAGAATAACCAACCAATCAACATGTAGGAACACTTGAATCGTTCGCAGTTTGAACGGGATTGGTCAACGTTCCTTATAAATACGCTTAGACGTTTCTATACACGCAGTTCTCATCGATACCGACTAGAGAGGCTCCTGAACTGCTGAACGATGGTAGCAATCACTTCCGAAAAGATCTTACAGGTTGTATTTTTCCTATTTGTTGTGGCGAAAGAGTTGTTTATTTCTACTTACATTACAATTATCCACATAGGTTTTAATTTTTACTTAAGTGGTATGTTCACTTTGAAAGCCGCAATAATCCGATACGGAAGTATCAAAATTAGTACAAATTAGTTACAAATGTTGCCAGCAGGTGGTGCTGTACAATTTTCCTTCTCTGTGCTGTGAAATGTGGACATTTTGAATCGATATTTGATGTGATTATAATGGCTTCTTGCAAAGGAGAGTTTATAGCCTATTTCTTAGACTCCGTATTGCGACTACCGAATGCACAGTCAACTATCGGCAACATTTGTAACTAATTTTGAAACTTGTGTATCAGATTTTTACGTCTTTCGAAATAAACATACCACGTGTTTCATTCTTCTATTAATCTCAGTTTCTAAAATATTCACTCTTAAAATCAGGGAATCCTTTGTGGGACACCCTGTACATATGAAATAAAACTTTTTGCTAGAAACAAATTCACATTAGTTTACTTCTTTTCTTTTAATTTTCAAACATACAGTTTATGAGCATTAACAGAAAAAGTTAAAATTCATATATTTTTCAGTTAACATTTAATACATTCTTTAAAATATGAAATTGACTGCAAAATTCTCATAATAGTCAGACTTACATCCATCCTTAGTGAAATGGATTTTGGATGAAATCGTCATTCATTTCCTTTAAAGAAATCTGGTCATTAATGCAGTCTTAATATAAAATACTCCTGCCGCTAACCACTCCAACTTTTACGTGAATAAAAAAGCTATTTTTATATAAGCAAACATTTTCCGAATGAATACAGACAAAAATAAAAATGAACAAACTACAACAAAAAAAAAAAAATTTTTGTCATAAATATGTTAGTAAGAGAAAACAACAAACTGCATTGTATCTCAATATTTTCTTCTGCTTTTGGAAGCAGTAAAGATATAAAAATTCAAAACGCAAAAGATAAGAGTGGTTTTGTAAGCAGCAGGAGAATTAACCTCAGCAACCTTTATTATCTAAACCAGCACCAGACCGTTTTGTTACATTCATTGTTGTAAAGATCTGAAAAGAAAAAAAAAACAACTTTCACTTATAATTCATTTATAAGAAAAGGAAAAGTTAGTTAAAATGAAATTAAAGATCAAATTTCAGTTAATTTAATTAAACCAAATATATCCGACAAGTAGAATAGGTTTCGGTTAAGTCTAAAACATCCACGAACAAACAACCTTTTTACTCCTTTATCACTATCATTATGTTTTTTTGGTTTTTGTATTTATTTAGACTGGAGAGGGGGTGGGAGAAACATTGTTTAAATTCACGAATTTAAATTATCAATTCCTGGTTCGAGCCCAGGAATTCAATTTTCCTTTTTATTTTCATTTATAATAACATATCAGTGTTGTTAATACCATAAACCAATAACTTCATGAATGTTTTGGTGCATTATTTTCTGCACAATCTAAATCGAGAACAAAAATTTCTCAAGTTACATCTGCCAACAAACGCTATCAGAATTGTTCTCAATTAATCAAAGAACGGGTGTTTGTTCTTAAACATGTTTTTCATCTTAATGTGTTAAATACTGGAGATAATGCTTCAACAAAAGATTAAGGTGCTCAATTCATTTTTTTTTTTTTTTAAATGTTTATATTATTCCAGAAAAAATGGAAACTTTGTTTCGATTTAAAAAATTCTACCCTTCCCTTCCAATTATAACAACGTGGGCATCACTGAATGTAGAATTTTACAGAAAATGAATTAAACAGCATTCTTAATAAAATTTTTTCAAGGAATTTCAATTTTTCAGAATACAGATTCACCAAAAACAGATTTCAAACCAAGGCTGTATTGAGGGGGAAAGTTTTGTTTTAACATTGGTGGCCATGTTTTTTCCTTAACTTGAGTAAAATAGCAACTAGATCGACAACTGGATTAGAACACCGGGGTCCTCATAATGTCCGATGGATAAATGGTGTCCAATTCAAAAAGGAACGTCTAACTAGGACAATTCCAATTGGAAATAAAAGGTATAAAGGTGCCACTTGAAAAATCGCAAAGAGTAATATATTAAACCTCAAATTTTAATATAAATTATGAAGGAGAACATTTATTCTATAAGAAATTTTCACACGAGAACAAGTTACAAAAAGCATGCTGGTGGCAGACGTACAAGATGCAATTTCCATGTCTTAGAGTCTACTCTTTTTGTTGTTAACTTCTTGTACGACCAAAGGGATTACTGTTGTCATTATTACTGTGGTAGATCCACGAGCATATTTGTACTCTCAGTGTCTTTTTCCCTTAATGTTTGTTTGCAATATCATAAAAACAGATACAATCCACTTTATCCCTTGTGATTATACAAAGATCAACATATTAAACCAGATCCCAAGTCATTTAATATTCTGCCTGCAATTGCACTGCATAAGCTGTCTGGCTTCTTCTGTGCTATATTGGATTTCCAGTTCTGTTCAAATATAGTCATAGCAGTCAGCACTCCAGATCTCACTCGTCACATATGGCAGGTTGTCTGTTGAACCGTGAACCTAAATGCAGTGGAGATGGGGACCAACTACAGCTCCAATGTGGCCTTGATATTTGGAAAGCATCTACTTTAACCCTTAGCCTACCACGTGGAATGTCGGTCACACAATCACCCACGTGAGGTCTCTGTGACCCCCGACATATTTTCGAGATTTTTAAGCTAAATATCTGGCATATAGGTATAAAAAAGAAATAGGCATGTTTTTGCATTTATTATCTTTAATAAAAGATAAAAAAAGAACCAAAACAAAAAATTGTTCTTCATAATGTAATCTTCACAAGGATTGGACAGTAGATGACTGGAGAAGGGTCATGTGGTCCGATGAGTCACGATTTCAAATGCATCATGCAGATGGCAGGGTTAGAATATAGAGAAAACGACACAAAAGCATGGACCCCACCTGCATCGCCACAACACTTCAAGCTGGTGGCAGCAGTATTGTCGCAGATCAAGTACATCCTGTTATGTTAATGGCGTGTTCTGACAGGGATGGATACTTCCAGCAGGACAATGCTCCTTGTCATAAGGCTGACATCGTCCTCAGATGGTTCGAAGAACATGCCGGAGAGTTTACCTTGCTTTCTTGGCCTGCACAATCGACAGATCTCAATCCCACTGAGAATTTGTGGGATGAGATCGAACGGGCCATCAGGCAGCGGGATCCAGCACCATTAAATCTGCAGGAATTGGAAGGTGCAGTTCTTCAGAGTTGGTCTCAAATTCCTCCTACAACCTACCAACATCTCATAGAATCCATGCCCCGAAGAATGCAAGCAGTAATAAGAGCGAAAGGTGGCCCAACACTGTATAAGGGGGTGGTCATAATTTGGCCACTCAGTGTATATGCAATATATTTCATTAAAATTCATTTTCAATAAAAAAGAAATGATTTTCTCAAGAATAAAAAGTAACATAACCTACCAAGTGCGGTCTGTGACCGCTCACAATTTTGCGAACATTATACGAGGGTTGGGGCATAAGTCATGGCAACTATTTTTTTTCTTGTAGATATGTGAACGGATCACAAACGTATATGTGTCGTGTGGAAGTTCTGCAGGCATAGTGTGTATGCAGAACAACAGATGGCTCTGTGATAACTGGTAGTAGCGCAGCGAGAGCTGTGATATCAATCAGTTGGTTAGTGTCGTGCGAGATGGAAGTAACCCGTGTTGAGCAGCGCGCTTACATCAAGATAGCCGTTCTCCGAGGGAGAAATGCGATGGAATGTCATAGTGAATTAGTGGAAGCCCTTGGGAATAATGCCCTACCATACAGTAGCACGGTGGGTAGGAAAGTTTCAGCAAGGACGTGTGTCAACCAGTGATGAGTAACCGTGAAGGCCATATTGCCCTGTATACTACCGTAATAAATTAGTGTTACGATATTTCAGTGCTATTCATTGTCCACACATGTAGTTAACACTTTGTCCTTTGTCTGTATATGTCACATTTTCCAACCGGACTGGTATCTTCAAGAAAAAAAATAGTTGCCATGACTTTTGCCCCAACACTCGTACATTCCAACCGAAGTGACTAAAGATCAAGACAAGCACATGAACAATAGTTAAATCGCAAGAAAGGAAGGTACAGAGTGCTACATCGCACTCACGAAAGTAAAACATAAAAAAAATACTTTTTATCTTCATAGATGTCTGTGTGACCGCACGTGGGAGGTTAAGGGTTAAGAGTCTGTGGTCGTGACGACTGGCACCAATTCCGGTTGCCAATCTGTGAAAATTATATGCAAACAGTGATCACTATGAGGCGGAAATAGAGGTTTCTGCTGCCAATGTCATTAAATTGGCTTAAAACAGCATTCCGGTACCACTTCCAAGAGAAGTTGGGGAAGTGCTGAGAGACTATTCTAGAATATCGCTCTCCCTGCCAATCAGTAAGTCGGTAAGAGAAATCTCGACAGTAGAATGTGTGAGGCATAGAATTTGTGTGGAGTTTTGAAAAAAAGAACCACAATGGCGAATTCTAGCTAAGCGGTAGCAGTATTTTATCTTGTTTGTTTGCATAAAAGAGAAATTAAATTCTTTGGAAATTTGATGGTATACTAAAACCAGTGTTGGCATCGCTAGATAATAAATGTAGTTCACTAAGTTAACGCTATATCAACGAAAAGCTAACTAATTATCGCTATCGCTAACGCTATGTAGACGAAAATTAGCTAAACATCGCTACCGCTATGTCGACGAAATTCTAGCGAATCTTCTCTATACTATCGCTACATTGATAAAAAAAAATTTGCTTAAAATGGCTTGATAATGGTGCAAAACCGACAGTGATACATTTGAAGTGACGTGTATTTTTATATATCAAATTTTTATAGATATGTTAATTTCTTTTTTTATTATCATTGTTTGGTTCATTAAAGTCTGTTATAAAGCAAAAATATTTTGATATTATTTTTCGATTTTAGTCTTTATTTTGCATTGTATAAGAATTTAACATTTAATTGCTATTTGCATAGCTCAAACTATAAAATTATTGTATTAGAAAATTAATAATTATAATTGAATTAACAAAAAAGCATACTGTATTTATTTCTTTTTTACTCCAAAAACTTTACCACAAAAACCCCGCCCCGGGGTGGGGGCCCGCCCCACATTATATACAGGAGTAAAAATTTAAAAAGTTTGGTCAATGCCTGCACATCTGCCATTTTGTTACAATATTCGTTGTTTTCATATCCGCCAGTTTGGAAAAGATCGAAAAGGTAAACGTTAAGGTAAACGTGGTGCAGTCCTTAATAAACCTTTTAAAGATGCAGTAAGAAAGCACTGGATCTCTTGGATGTCCTCAGACAATGTTCAGAAGACAAAAGGTGGAAATCTAAAAAAACGAGAACTATCTATAGTTGCCAAATGGGTGAAAGAAAGTTGGGAATCACTGCCAGAAACTTATCCCTGAGTTTTTTAAAGACGGGTATTAGTAACTGTCTGGATGGCACTGAAGATGACCTGCTCTGGGATAAAGAAAATGCCACTTCTGATACTAACTGGCATGAGGAAGAAGGATCTAACTGGGATACAGATGAACCTTTAGCTGAAGAAACCTGGAAGGAATTATTTGGAGAGTCTGACGACGATTAGGATTTAGAAGGTTTTTGATATATAATGTGTATAAAATTATTTTTTTTTGTATTATTGATATTTATTCAGTTATTAAAAAATGTTGACTGCAGATTTGTGTTATAACTACCGGTATGTCTTTTGTAAAATGTTGGGTCGCATTATATACGAGGATACAATTTTTATCCTATTTTTGGGCATAAAAATAAGGGGTCGCATTATACACGAATAAATACGGTAATATGAAAGAATAATACAAGTAAAATAAATCATCAAAAATAATTTTCTTGCCGATTACACTCAAATTGATACATTTGAAGGGTTGGAAAAAAGTTTCATTGTTACAAACCGTCGTCAATTCGACAAGTCATGGTTGCTAAAAATTGGAATTATTGGGAAACTATTAGGCCTATGGAAAAAATACCTCCATCCCTTACTAGAGTTGAAGACCATATGTGATTAGATAAATGCATTAGAGATTTATAGCGTGAGAATTATGCAGAAAATTAAAAAAACAGTGCTTGATTCGACGAAGATTAGTAATCTAGGGTTAATGAATACCTCCAGAGTAAAAACATGGTTATTAGAAGTTAGTAATTTTAATAACCATGATAAAACTAATTCCGCTCGCTTGGTTTATATCACAGTTATTTTCCATGTGAATT
>JAHWFO010040189.1:12124-22453 GCA_023313115.1 Rhysida immarginata
AGAGTTATGTAAATGAATACAGCATAAATGAAATAACATATGAATAATTTTCATAGAGTGATGAAGTTGGTTCTTGGCACCCAACAGACTTGCAGTGTTTTATTATTCCGACTTGGAGCTGGGAACGTTATATACAGCCACAGCGCCCAGGCCCGATTGATGGATGATGTAATATTGCTGCAGGTGTTGAGAAACGTGTTCTTTACTTGCGAATTGGAGTGCTTATTAATACTGTAGACATTAAATAAAATATTTTTTCATATTTTAGCGAATTTTCAGCAAAATATAAGCGGAATACAAGCAAAATAATAGCGAAATAACGCTTGGATTAAAAAAAAAAAAAAAAAAAAAAAAAGCTAGCAACGCTATAAATGCGCTGATTTTGTTTGGGACATAAGCGCGCTATGAAATCACTACAATAGCGATAGCGCGCTAGTTTTAGTAGTAGCGGTGCCAATACTAACTAAAACTACAGATATAACGAATAGAATTGGACAGTGCGATCACTCTCACAGTAATGAATGCTAAAATCAGGTGAGGTGGCACGTTTGTGAAATAACAGCGCTTGGTATCGCCCAACTTCATAGCGAATCTTGCTTACTGCAAAGGGAAATTTCATGTTAAGTTTGTGTCGTATGTTTTATTGTTTCACTATTTATAAGTGACCAGCAGTCCCGGCAATGCTTTGCTACTGTTATATATGAGTGCCTATTAAAAATCAACTAATGAAGCGCCATCTTTTGACTTTGCCACGAACTATACTATACTGAGCATACTCCAAAAACTTTAAATTCAGGTTTCTTTTTTTCATAAGCCTATATGTTGCAGCAAGTTACGCTTAACTTACCTGTGAAAACTCAATGAAATTTTGTCATGTAGTTGAGGAGATTAGCGTGTTCAAACAGAAAAACAAGACAGACAAAGTTTATAAAAATGTTCTTATTGTATTCTCTTACACTCCTCTCCAATTACTGGCCCTTTAGCCGAGTGAGTTTGACGCAGTGGAGAAAAAAGGTGGAGAATAATGTTCATTTTTTCTGTATATTCCATTCAGAAACTGCAAAATTTCATCAAGAAAGAGTCCGAGTAACGCCAGGTATATCAGCTACTTCATAATAAATCGAAAAATCATCCTACATACATTAATAAATTTTAATTCAAATAACAAAATCCATATTTTATGACCAATGTAAAAACTAAGCTTTCAACATGCGAGTTTATGTTAATTTATGAAAACAAAAAAAAATAAATAAAATAAATAAATAAAATTAAAAAATAAATAAAAATCCAAAAAACATAAAATACTGGAATATCAGAAGACATCAGTTTATGCACATTTTCAGAGGGTAATATGCCGGATTAACTAACGGTGAGACAGAACTATCACTATCTGCTTCCAAAATAGCGTTTGGAGAGAATGCTGCTCTTTTTATACAGTCTATACCTTTAGAAGCGGACTAGTTTCTTCTTTATCAGGTTGGACATATCTTTCTGTAGGATTCAAAGCACAGGCAATAGGCCTTATTATTATTTTTTTTTCCAACTCTGTAAGTGTTGAATTCGAAAACATTGCACCTACTCCGTAAGAGGAACTGTCACAAGTTAAAAATAAAAGTTTAGAAGGAGCATAATGAGTTAATACTTCATTAGAGAGCAATTGATTCTTAGCTTCATTAAAACTCTTTTCATGAATTTTAGTGCAGTCCCATTTAGACTTTTGATCAAGTAACCTATGGAATATCGTTTAAGTACAGGGTGATCCATCTATCTATTGGTTAAAAATCGAACAATTCTAGCATTAATTTCTTTTCCGTGGAAAAAAAAAAAATCCGACTCCATTTCAATGATTTCTGTGCAAACAGGATCTTTTTTCTGCATTCGTGTGCGAATTATTAAGCTTTAAAGTTTTTCCTGACTTTTGGATCGCCCTATATTTGAACAATATTCCACAGGTTACTGGATCAAAAGGCTAATTAAAATTCACGAAAAGAGTTTTATTTTAGCTACTGTATTTATTCTACTATAATGCGCATCTTGTATAATGCGATTCCATTTTTAGAGCCCAAAAAAATAGTAAAAATTTTATCCTCTTGTATAATGCGGTCCCCATTATTGACTTGTTGCGAGAAATAAAATAGACAAGAATATACAGAAAAAGAAAGAAGAAAGAGGGAAGAGGGAAAAACCTCTTTATTTTACTATTTCTATTACCAGTCACTGCTTTTCAGGTCATAAAAAGTGGAAAATATCATGAGTTCATTACAGAAAAGTGAAAAACGTTTATAAAGTTCCATTGCAGGGAAGAGGGAGAATGGCTTATTGATAGTCTCTGACAACACTTCCTAGAAAGAAAGCCTATGCCCTGAAAATTTATACATTGTTACATGGCCATAGGTAGTCATAATTTAGGGCTTATTATTGGTAGAAATACGATTAACAATACCTTTTTATGATGTAACAATGTATGAATTTTCAGGGCACAGGCTTTCCTTCTGTTTAGATGTTCTTTAATTTATTCAAAATGGCAGCATGCGAAGTGAGCCGTGTTTCTAACTTCTAAGTTACTTTCATTATTTTATTTAGTGATATTTATAAATATCCAACATTTTTTATAGGTAATTACTGTTAACAATAGTAAATATATAATAATTTAATAAAATTTAAGTGGGAAAATTAAGAGGAGAATGGCAGTGTTTGTTAATTTATTCAAAATGGCGGCATGCGAAGTGAGCCAGTTTAAATCTCCATCGAAGCTAATTTCCTTATTTTATTTAATGATATTTACAAATATCCAAAGATTTTTGTAAGTGATTACTGTTAACAATAATAAATAGATATTAATTTAATAAAATTTAAGTGAAGTGGGGAAATTATAAGATCGACGCAGTTTTGAAGTTATTTTCTTAGTCTTTGATGACGGAAAATTAAAATAATAAGTCAATTACCTTGGTGTATAATGAACTATACATTGTATATACTGTATATTTATGTACTGTGATGCATATTATATGCTAGTTTCATTTGAACTTCATTTGTTGCCCCCCCCCCCCCAAGTCGTTGCAGCGCTAATATTATACTCTTGTATAATACGGTCCCACAAATTTAGGTGCTTTTTTGGCATTATAGTAGAATAAATACGGTAAGATGCAATTGCTCTCCAATAAAGAATTAACAATTATGAATTTGCTAAGCCTTAATTTTTAACTCGTGACAGTTCCTCTTATGAAATAGGTGCAATACACTGACTGCTGAATTGCAAAAAAAATACTTGACGAATTATCCTGAAATTATAGGGGTTAAAAAGCGTGTTCAACTCATATATTTCAACGAAGCTTCTGTCTCGAAGGCAAAAAGGACACCAGCAACAAACTGAACAAAATAATAATGTTTGGGATTACCCTCTAAAAGATAATGCACTGTAGCACATGCTTATGAGGCTTATTTTACCTACAGTCTGTTCCAAAAAGATAGCCAGTGTAGCTTTTTTTGAAAATAACAAAGAAAATATCAACAGAAACACATTTTATTTTATGAATGGTTTAACAATCGTAAATAAAGTAATGTATTATGTTTTGAAGAAGATTCCATTTCTGGAAAGAGGAAATAAAAAGAAAACTAAAAATGGACTGTCCCAAAAAGATAGCTGGTTAAACAAAAAGTGCAATAAAATAAATTTTAATATTTAATCTTTCCTCGTTTGGCTTTGATAAGTTGAATGTAGCGATTGTGCATTGATTCTAGCAATTTATGATTAACATCAATTGGTATTTTTTCCCATACATCAATCATTGCATTTTTGAGAGATGCTGTACAACTGTACTGCCTGACATCTTTATAAACCTCTCTAACCATAATCCCCCAAACATTTTCGATTGGGTTAAGATCTGGAGATAGAGCAGGCCATGCCATAACGTCCAATTTGTTTAACGCAAACCATTTTCTATTAGCATTTGCAACATGTATAGGGGCGTTATCTTGCTGGAACACCGGTGTTTCACCTGATATATCTGCTTCAGTATAGGAAGAAGAGCATTTGCCAACATCTTTCTGTAACTTTCAGCATTCATTCGCCCACCTACAACTATGAGCTCTGTTTTACCCAGTCCGCCAAATGTCCCCCATGTAATCACGGAACCACCACCTTGTTGCCTTTCTTTGAAGAAGTGTTATTCATGGCGAATGTCATGCCAATAACTATGAAATCCACCAGGACCGTCTAAATTTCACTTCTTTTCATCAGAAAAGATAATGTTGAAGCATTTGTGCGTCCAGAGTATGTGATTTATGGCAAATTTGCTCTTGGTTGCAAGTGGTGCATCTTCCACGCAGGTTGCAATTGACCTGTTTAATACAGTATATGTAGGAAACAACGTATTTATAAACAACATTCACCCATTACATATAATATTGTATGCTATTGTATATGCTATACCTTTAGTGTACTCAACATTGGGCATTGGTTTTAGCATTCTCCAAACTGTCATTCTTGAGGGTTGCAATGGCATAGAAGTAGCTAGTTTTCTTACAGACGTTGGGTTTTTAATCACTTCATGCTTCAGAACCCTTTTATCTTGTCCAGTAAAGGCAGGAGGTCTTCCAGTTGTCTTCTTTTGGCCATAGTCAATTGGATTTTTCAAGTAATTATAAATAACTTTTTCAGAACGTTGTAACTATATGGTAATTTCTTTTACAGAGTCATGTCTTTGCCGAAGACCATCAATTTCCCCTTTCTTATATTCAGTTAACCTTTTACAACGACCCATAATTAAACTAGTAAAGACAAATCATTCTTCAGCTGAAATCATTTTATGGAAATTCATATTCTCTCCCACTGGCTATCATTTTGGGACAGTCCGTTTTTAGTTTTCTTTTTATTTCCTCTTTCCAGAAAATGGAATCTTCTTCAAAACATAATACATTACTTTATTTTAAGATTGTTAAACCATTCGTAAAATAAAATGTGATTCTGTTGATATTTTCTTTGCTATTTTAAAAAAATCTACACTAGCTATCTTTTTGGGACAGACTGTACCTGTGTTCATTTGTACGAGAATAGCACATATATGTGCATAATTGAACTTTTTTCATTAGGTTTTTTGTTTATAAAACTTAAAACATGCAGGGTTTTCAACCAAATGCAATGACATTTTCAGGAAACTTGAGAAACTACGGTAGAGACAATACCCTGCAATCAGAATGTAAAAATATTAAATATCTGATAAAATATGAGCATTTTTACTAAATAACTGCGCATGTGCAAGCGTTACCAAAATTTCTTTTGCATAATTTATTAGTCAAATGTATAAAACTACTCTTATAAAAAAGCATCTGGACACTCAGCTCTAGGTGCCCTTTATGGAAATGCTGTCGTCAGTAAAGTGTTGGCCCACCTTTTGCTGCAATTACTGCTGCAACACAATGAGGAAGGCCGTCCACTAGTTGTTTACACTCTGCTGGTTTGGTATGGTACCATTGGGTCATCAAACGGTCCAGCAACTGATGACTATTCGTGATTGGGAGCATGTGCATCGGTACACAGTGCTCCAGCACATCCCACACTGCTTCGATTGGGTTCAAGTCTGTACTCTTGGTTCAAGCTGGGATGCAGGCCAGGGCAATAACCGGATGTCCACACAGGAGAACCATGCCTGTGTTGAACGAACAGCATGAATAGGGTATTGTCCTGCGAGAAGAAGCAGTCTGATGAGGTGCCATTAAACTTTACCATAGCTCCAGGAAGGTGAGTTTTCAACATATCTTGGTACCGTGGAGCATTCAGTCGCATGTCAACATTGGTGATTGGTCCTACACCTACTGTACAGAACGTGGCCGACACAACGACCCCACCACCAGAGTCCTTCATTGTGGGTACGAGGAACTCTGGATCATATTTCTCGTTTGGCTTTCTCCAGAAACTCACACGATCATCAGATTGTTGGTGGGTGAAGCAGCTTTCATCGCTCCACATGATCTTTGCCCAATCATCACTAGTCCACTGACGACGCTGCATACACCATCGTAGATGACGAACAGCATTTAGCCTCGAGACGAATGGCTTCCTCTATCTTGCTCTCCAACAGAAGCCAATCTCACGGAGGGCACAATGAACTGTGCACACTGATGGGCCACGGGCTGCGGCTGATGAGTAGGTGTCTGGATCCCCTACAAAGGCAGCATTAACCTCAGCCCAACTTTTCACTTTTTACAAGCTCCAGAAAGAAACATTATCCTTTTTCTTTACACATTAAAAAATTACATACAGTAGCTAATATAAATTGAATTGCTTACCTATAAAATCCGTCGTAATGATTTAATAAAATAAAAATGAAAAGTTTTATTAAATATTTATAGAGGTAATTTAACCATGTTTACTACGATTTATTTCGCGCATGGTACTTTTAAGCGTTTATTTGTAGAATACAAAAATTTTCATTGAAGTGTAATAGAGTATTGACATTAAAATTAGGTTTTGGCGTAGCCGAAAATAAAAATAAATTTTCATATCTGTGGCTACGGTTTTGGAGAGCGCGAATGGGCCCTAGTGAAAATTTCCACCAGATAGCGATCGCAATCGTGCTGAAATGGCTTAGCATTTGGAAATACGTGAACGGGGTTCGTTTATGTGCATTAAATAGTAAACTCATCTATCATAAATATGTAAATATGTACTACATGTACTTACAAAAAAAAAAGCAAATTTAAAAAACAAAAACAAACCAAACTCCTGTATGATATACGAATATGAAAATGAAATTGTGGCTTAACTTCCGCTAGCGATAATCAATGATAGAAAGCAGACGATTATGATAATAAACCAGCAGACGATTACATTAATAAAACAGCAGACGATTACGGTAACGCTAATAAAGAACAGATTAAAATCGGATAAAATCTATAAAGATGTCCAATACGATATTAAGCGTAAGTAAGAAACGAAAACACTTAACATTGACCATTAAACAAAAGGTGGAATTATTAAGAAAACTTGATGACGGAATACCCGCAAAAAAGTTACGTTGTGAATATAACATTGGCTCTTCTACAGTGTACGACATCAAAAAGCAAAAAGCTCAAATACTAAAAACTTTTGCGGAAAGTGATGCGCCAACTGTGTTGGAGAAAATAAAGACATTACATCAGCCAAAATCTGCAGAGGTTGATAAAGTGTTGATGGAGTGGATTAGACAGAGACGAAGTGAAAATTTTTCTTTGGATCGATTCATTATAATGACGCAGGCCAAATTATTCCATGAACAAATGGGCATTACAATTCCATGTGTATATTCAACCGGATGGTACAACAGATTCAAGCAGCGCCATGGACTAAAATTGAAAAAGGTATGTGGTGAACAAGTCTCTGCTGATCACGAAGCTGCTGAGGAGTTTGTTAATGAATTTGAAAAGTTAATTGCTGATGAGAAATTATCTCCAGAACAACTGTACAACGCCGATGAGGCTTCTTTATTTTGTCGATATATTTCAAGAAAGACGTACACAACGGCCGATGAAACTTCAATATCAGGTTTCAAAGACTCTAAAGAAAGAATAACAGATTTAGCATGTGCTAATGCAAGTGGCAAACACAAGTGCAAGTTACTTGTAATAGGAAAATCCAAAAATCCCCGAGCTCTGAAATGAGTCAAGGTTTTTCCTGTACATTATAGGGCAAATAAAAGAGCATGGGTAACTTCTGAACTGTTTCTAGACTGGTTTTATAATTGTTTTGTTCCAGAATCCCATGCTAATTGCCGGAAAGCAGGTCTTGCAGACAACTGCAAAATACTGTTAGTTTTGGACAAGTGTCCTGCACATTATTTACAAAAAAATAATGTATTTGCACTGTATTTGCCACCCAATTGTGCATCCTTGATCCAACCAATGGATCAAGGAATACTTAGATCATTTAAGTGCAAATATAAGAACGAATTTTTAATGTCCATGCTAGATGCTTGTAATAGTGGTATGGGCATTCAGGTGTTTCAGAAGGCCTTCACTATTAAAGACGCACTGTGGAAAAGCTGGGAAACATGGGCAAGCATGAAAGAAGAAGTCCTTTTACACGGGTGGCACAAATTATGGCCTCTCAGCCACTTTTTAGAACGTGATGATGACACCCGCAACTTTAGAGGTTTTATAATTTCACAGGAAAAACAGCTAACGTCCAATTTGCTAAACTATGCAAAAAATTTATCCTGTGAAGCAGACGAAATGTTAAATGAAGAGGTGATCGAAAAATGCTTAAATGTAGCCAATGATGCCCCTATCGCGTATCAAATGACGGACACAGAAATTATAGAAATGGTTATGAACCCAGAGAATGACGAAGACAGCAGCGACGATGAGGATGAAGAGACAAATAAAGGGGAAGAAATGTCAATTAATAAGTGCATTAGTCATACCGAGGACTTAATTAAAGGACTGGAAAAGAAAAGCTTCATCGCCGAGTTTCATATTATGCCATTATTTAAAATTTTAGAACTATTAAACACAAATAAAAACAAAAATATGAAACAACCTACGTTAGAGGAAATGTTTAGTAAAAGAATGAGTTCCGAAACTGACAAAAATAGTGAAAATTAGTGAAAAAATATAATCCGGTATATTGTAAATTGTTTTTCAGCATGATAATTGTTATGTGGATTTTTAAGTTTAAACTTAATTATGTGCTCACCGCCGCGATAATTTGTCGTGTGATGTCCTGTGAAAAGGGGGAATGTATCAGATGGTAAGCGGTACGGTGGTTCTCGGGAGCACTGGCACTCGTAAGTAGTGCCCCCTCCCCCTCTTACCTTCTGATACATACCCTGCTTTCACAGGACATCGCACAGGAGTTATCGAAGCTGTGAGCACCTAGTGAAATTTAACCCAGTTTTTAATTCATGTAATTAATGTATAAATTTCATCGCATTTTTTATAAACTTGTGATTCAAAAATTGTTCATTTAGAAATTTTAAGGAATATTCTTTGTTTACTTTGATAAAAATGTTTGAAATTACATTATAAATTTTTTTTTGTACTGTACATGTATTTAGATAGAAAAAAAACACAAAAAAACCCTATCTCAATATCGCCTATAAAACACTCAAAAATACCTGTATGTTAAACTTTCAGAGAAAAAAAAACAACAAAGAAGAAAAAACAAACGACAAGCGCTCAAACAGATGGAGAGTGACGTTAGCTGCGTATTTTCTACGATTATCATATCTTTTGAAAAAAAATTTAGTTGCAGTTTAAGTTAAAATTTACAATTAAGAAAATTACATCTACAACGCACAATTTTTCCCTTTTGGTTTGAGTATTTTTAATGATTCGGCATATTTTCAGAACAGATTCTTATACATTTTGATAGGCCTAATCGCGACTAATTTGCTGTAAATGTAGTGTTTAAAATTTTGATTTGATACAGAGTCTAATTGAGGGGTTCAGCGCAACAGTGGTCTAAGCCAATTTTTTACAAAACGGAGAAAAAGCAACTTATAGGTCAAGTGACATGGATTTTATTGATTCTATGGTGTCATATTAAAGAAGACAACGAAAAAAAAATATGTGTATAGTATTTAATAACCATTTCATTTATTAGTTTTTCGTTTCTTTTTCTCTTGTTGTGGTAAAAGAGTATCCTCTAGTTTATTACTTAACTATTTCTATCCACATAAGATTTTACTCCATTATTCGAATCTATCGTAAGCTTATATTTATATTGCAACAGCAGCAAAGGCACGTTCAGTTTTCAAATGCATCGGTTTATTTCTTAAGATTAATTTGTCGGAAATAATGCATTAAAACAAAGGCAGAAATACCTTATTTAATTTGCGAAAGCGGTAAATTTCTTAAATCGGAATCTTTCCCAATCATCGGCAAAAATGTGTGTATTTTTCCTCACTTAAAATTGCCTAAGATGCAGCAAGCAAGAAGACAAAAATACAGTGTTCAAACTATCTACACATTCAACTTAGTAATTTATAAATGCACAGTTTTAATTTCATAAATGGTATGATGGTATGATTCTATCTGTTTGGAATTTTTTTAAAAAGAGACGCTCATTCCCGATATTGTTACAATCAATTCAAATGAATGAAGAAAAATGATACATAAATTATTCAGCTCCGCTCGTCATAAACCCCTGGCTCAGCTGACTTCTCTATCTAGATTATCCTTCATCTATTTCGCTCTCATTGAGCAAAATTTTGAAAAGACCAAAAAAATTCTTTCGTATGCCGTTTTTGATCAAATAATAAAAATTAATACTCTAAAAGGGTTAACTTGTAATTTTAATTGTTATTTTTATCAGATTACACTTTTATCCTCATCCATTCCTGCTTATACCAT
>JAHWFO010040189.1:32453-53741 GCA_023313115.1 Rhysida immarginata
TATCTCGATGCTCGGGGCTGACAATCAAAAGGTTTCACGAGCGCGCGCGTGGGGCTAAACGGTCATGAGAGCGCTTGAGAGGTATTAGAAACACCAGTATTTTATTATATATTATTATTATTATTATTATTATAAGCAAGAGCACGGTGGAGTTTATCTTCACCATGAGCAGAGTATGTTTCAAATTTGCCAAAGCGACGTGCAGCAGCTTTTAAACTAACAGCGAAGATTGAAAAGGCTTAAGAGCAATCGTGCAGCAGCAAGGCAGTTAGGACACAATCGACGGCCAAAAATGTATTCGACGCTGGAGGAAATGCATGCAAAAATATATTATATGTACGAAATTAAACATTTTTCCCCACTGAAATGTGTATTACTTTTATTGAAGCATATATGGCATATAAAAAAACTGTTTTTAGATTACCGATTGTGTGTGTGGTGGTGGGGGAGCGTATCGGGCGCCGCGCCATTACTGTCGGAGATTTTACATTTATGAACTAAACGGTAATTAAAGTTCTGCCATGTATATTATACGACTTTTTATCCTAAAAAAAACGTGTATCCTGACGTGTTTTGTGCCTTCAGATTCATTTAGAACATACGAGGCATGTTTTTTAAGTAAGTACCGTTTTGGAATTAAAAAAAGACGTGCAAAGATATCGCAATAATTTTATTTTTACATGAAAGCCTGTACCTTAATCTACTTTTCTACATAATTTCCGTGAATATTGAGGCACTTGTCATAACGTGGCACCAGTTTTTGAATACCCTCCTCATAAAATTCTGCCGCCTGACTTGTTAACCACTGTATCACAAATGTTTTGACTTCGTTATCGTCTTGAAGACGCTGACCACCCAGGTGTTTCTTCAAGTGCATGAACAAATGGTAGTCGCTGGGCGCCAGATCAGGGCTGTATGGAGGATGATCTAGAGTTTCCTATTTAAAAGATTTGATGAGATCTTTGGTCCGATTAGCCACATGTGGACGGGCATTGTCATGCAGCAAAACGATACCCTTACTCAACTTGCCACGTCTTTTGTTCTGGATTGCACGACGCAGATTGTTCAATGTCTCACAATAAGACGCTGCATTGATTGTCTCATTACGAGGCAGAAACTCCACTAGCAATACTCCTTTTCTGTCCCAAAAAACTGTGCACATGATTTTCCGGACAGAAATTGTTTGCTTAAACTTCACTTTTTTTGGGTGATGATGAATGTCGCCATTCCATGGATTGTTGTTTCGATTCTGGTGTGACGTAGGCCACCCATGTTTCGTCACCAGTAACAATTTGGTCTAAAAAATCTTCACCTTCATTGTGGTACCGCTCAAGGAAAGTCAATGCACTGCCTAAACGTTGGGTTTTGTGCAAATCCGTCAACATTTTTGGAACCCAACGTGAACACAATTTCCGGTAATTCAAGTTCTCGGTCACAATGCGATACAAAACACTACGAGAATATTGAGGAAAGCAGTCGCACAATGATGAAATTGTAAAGCGTCTGTTTTCTCTCACCTTTTCGTCTACTTTCTGCACCAAATCTTCATTAACGACCAAAGGACGCCCACTCCGTTCTTCATCATGCACATTTGTGCGGCCATCTTTAAATGCTCTCACCCATTTCCTTACCATTCCATCACTCAATGTTTTGTCCGTACACTTCACAGATCTCACGATGAATATCGATCGGTTTTACGCCTTTAGCACTAAGAAATCGTATAACAGCCCGTACTTCACAATCGGCGGGACTCACGATTGTCGGAGGCATCTTAAACACTCAGTAAACAACGTATACAATGAAGAATCAGACTGTAATGGCGTCAGTGCGTAGACAAGAGATGTAGTTAACCAGCGCGCATGCGCGGAACGCCGACCGTAGCGCTGCGGCGGCGAAATCGCAAAACGGTACTTACTTAAAAAACATGCCTCGTATTTCGAGGTGGGATCGGAATGAAAAGTGAAATACGAACAGAATGCCACTTTATAACATATTTGTTGGCCTTCGTATTTGAAAACTTACATTCGTATTTTATTGGTGACGGGAAATTCAGATGAAAAGTGAAATATTGTAATATATAATGAACTATACATTGTAAATACAGGGTAATTAAAGTTCTGTGATGTATATTATACGCTAATTTCGTCTGAAATTCATTATGCAACTTTTCATTTGAATTTCCGGCGCCAAAAAAAAAATACGAATGTACCATCTCAATCCATGAAATACAACTTGTTAAAATGGCGACGGGCAGTGGGGAATTCAAATGAAAAGCGAATAAATGTAATAAATAATGATGTGTACGTTGTATATACAGGAAAATTAAAGTACTGTAATGTATATTGTGCGCTAATTTCGTTTGATTTTCATCAGGACGGAATGCAACTGCATCACTTCAAAGCAGTATCAGTTTTCTGAAATCGTTGTTGTCATGCTGTTTGGAAAAAAAAACGGTAGTTAGGCCGCACAGGCATTTTTTACAACTTTTTTATTAGATAAGCCGCGGCGTTACTACCGTAAATTACGGTAATTCAAAATGCTTTAAAATAAAAATCATGTTAATGTTAAAATAATTTTACTTATTTTATTTATTTATTTATTTATTTATTTATTTAATAATTAGTAAAGTGGACTCCCTGGGACCAGTATGGTCAAGACAGACCGAGAGAAGGTCACAGGGAGCCACAAAAATATAAGAAAAAATTACAAAATGATCCAGCAAAAACCCCCACTCTTAAAATGCAAAGGAGGAAAATATCCTAAAACCCCCAGGTAAAACACCCCCAGATTAAAAGCACAAAAGAGGACATATCCTGCAAATAAAGCCTAATTCAATCCGATTTTTATAATTTATACATCATTTTTATTGAATTATTTGAAAAATAACTTTTTTTTAATCTGGATTTACTGATGTTTTTTTCCCCCTTATTTGGAGGAGGGGGGGGGGAGTCTAATTTCTTTTTTAATATTAATTTACAGAATTAACAATTGACGATCGCATTGACCATCAAATATTTTGATGTTATAATTTAAATTTATAATGTATCTAAAAATAACCTACACATGTAATAACCCAATCCTATTATTTATTTATTTATTACTGCTACTCATATTTTCATTATTGTTGTGCATCCGGGTTAATATGACATCAAATTTAAATGATAAATGAAAAATTAGGCCAAAATTAAGATCCTACAGTTAACAATGGCTTACAAGGACTCAAGGAAACTACTAATCCACAACAAAAGTTTATTCATACGAATGCGCATTTTGGCAGCCAAGCTGCCTTCGTCAGCATATCCAAGACTTGATCAGGTTAGGTTAGGTTAGGTTAGGTTAGGTTAGGTTAGGTTGGGCAGACGAAGGCAGCTTGGCTGCCGAAATGCGCATTCATAAGAATAAGCTTTTGTTGTGGATTAGTAGTTTCCTTGAGTCCTTGTTAGTCTTTGTCCACAGTTTCTGGCTCCAATTCTCTCTAACAATGGCTTGATCAGAGCGTTGGCGCGATTAGCCGGTTCCTGGTTTGATCCCAGGTTGTGGAGTTTTCTTTTTCTTTCCTATATTTAAAGTAGTGATTTCAAGATCCGGATATCCGGATCTTTTTTTCGGACCTAGCTCCGAGATCCGAGATCCGAAATTCGGATCCTGTATCAGGAAATTGTGTATATGCAAATTTTTTTTTTTATAAATAACCACCTTATAATGTCTCTCAAAGTCAAAAGATCCTAAACTCCCTAATTCCCTAAGACTGATCAGTGGATTGCTGTAATGTAATCAAGAATCAAAATCATCATACAATAAATTCAGCTTTAATTTAACAAATCAGCTTTAGTTAGAATTGTACCATATCCCTTCAATCTATATGGACTCGACTATTGCAATTGTGGTAGCCTGAGTCCTCCTAAGTCCTAATACGCATCCAGTTAAAGGATCCGAGATCCGAAATCCGAATCAGACATCCGGATACGAATATTTCTAGATCCGAATCCGTATATTTTCAGATCCGGATCAGAAATCCGGATCTAACGGACATCACTAATTTAAAGACATTTGCATCTGACATCCCCTCCCATGTTCTTTTTCTTTTCTCTCTTCCCGTCTCTTTTTCTTTCTTTCTTTTTTTCAGATACTTACCACAGTGTTCAATTTTCATCTTTTATTTTTTTCCAAAATTCTTATGTCTCGTCCTTCTTTTCTTCACATCTGCTATTCCTTTCTCTTTCATATTTATTGTATTTTATTCTATTTCATTTGTTGTGATAAGCATAAATTCTATTATTAGATTCAAACTTAAGCAATCAGCAACTAAATTATTCTTGTAATCTCCTAAATCGTTCATTGTTATGTTCCCATAGTTACTCTGTTCTATAAATAAAATATGGAAACAAGACACGGAGCAGTATTACTTGTCAAAAACTAACACTTACAATATCATTGTTAAGTTGTTTATACTTTTGGATAATTTTCAGTTATTTTATCCCTAAGACACCAATACCATTCAACTTTTCAATTTTATATGCAAATAATTTTTTTTATTCTATATAAACAATTGTTATTAATTAAAAATACAAAATGAATAAAAAATAAGATATAATAAACAAAAATAATTAATCAAAATCAAAATAAAAAGCTGACGTTTCGGATAGAGACTATACTTTATCAAAGCAAATAGAATATTAGAGAATTATCCTGAAGTTATGAAAGGTGTACTAACGGACTGGTTTATATAAAGTTTGCATAGGGAATAGTAGTATGGTATTGGCTGAAAAACAAGAAGAGAGCAAATGAGATTAATTAGAAGACGTGTTGGGATAGGACAGGACGAAGGACAAATAGGAAAAAAATAAGAGGGAAGAAAAATGCAATAGGATAACACATATGAAATTAAAATTATAAAAAAGCTTAGGAATATTGACGGTGTTTTCCTGATCTGCCCACATAATGAAGACTCTCTCCTATCTTTTATAACCCATTCTAACTCCATCCACCCCTCTATCAAGTTTTCTCACAATTATTCTATCACAACTGTTTCTTTTTTGGATGTCTCTTTCTCTATCACTAACAACAAATTGTCTACTAATCTCTATAAGAAGCCCACTGACAGGCACCAGTACTTACAATATGATAGCTGCCATCCATGCCATTGCAAGGATAACATCCCTTTAGGTCAGTTAACTCGCATCCATAGAATATGCACTAATAAGTCTGACAAGGACTTCCATGCTAACGCCCTTACTCACTCCCTTAAACCAAGAGGCTACCCCAAATCTGTCATATGTGCTTCTATCTATAAACATCGCAATTCCTGTTCTGACAACAATCCTAAACCATCTCCAGCCATGGCAACACCTACGTTAGTTCTTCCTTATCATCAGACCCTCAATAGTATTAAAACTATCCTAAAGTATAATTGACAACTCTCCTCTTCTCCATTCCATTCTACCAGAACCACCTAAACTCTCTTTTAAACGGACATCTAATTTTAAAGATATTCTGGTCCATGCTGCTATTACTAAGCCACACACCTCCAGTAAAGGATGCTCTCCTTGCAATGAAAAGCGTTGTGGAGTTTGCCATTTTTTTAACCCTGCTACCTCCATTTCCAGCAGTGCTTCCTCCTTTACTTTCAAGATTAACCAGAACCTGACCTGCACTTCTCACAACCTAATTTACCTGTTACATTGCAAAGTATGCCAGACATATATTCGACATCCTTAGCAATGCTGACACCCCTGTCGCTAAACACTTTAATTCCCCTGGCCACTCTCTACAGGCCATCAGCCTTTACATTCTTCGTAGTAACTTCCATAACAAAAAAGAGAGAAAGCAATTCGAGTCTTTTCTTATTTGGAAATTCAATTCCCTCACCCCTAATGGCATTAACCTTAGCAAAGGCACCATTCCCTCATTACCTTTCCCATATCCCTCTCCAACTTCAGCTATTCCCCAATTTGTTGTAAGCTCTCTGGGCCCTTTTCTTTTTATTTTTCCTTTTTTCTTTATCTTTTATTTCCTCTTTTTAATATTATTTCATATTTTTCTACCTCTATGTTCATTTTGTGTCTGTCCCTGCACACTCCTTTATTTCAGTGACCTTAGACCCGATGTTCTTATATGTGGTACTATTTTACAAGGTGACTAGCGACCGGGAATTGTCAGGGAATTTTTTTGTAACCGGGAACAGTCAGGGAATCATAAAATCGAAAATTTTGAACGATGTCAATAATATTCTTTCATGATAGCCTTTTTTTGTTTGCTGATGATCAGGAAAAATCAAGGGAAATTCAGGGAATTTTACGAAATCTTTTTGCTAGGCACCCAATCATTCCTAACCTTTTTTATAATTTTAATTTCATACGTGTTATCCTATTGAATTTTTCTCGCCGCCCTCTTACTTTTTCCTATTTGTCCTTCGTCCTGTCCTATCCCAACGCGTCTTCTAATTAATCTCATTTGCTCTCTTCTTGTTTTTCAGCCAATACCGTATTACTATTCCCTATGCAATCTATATATAAACCCGTCTGTTAGTACACCTTTCATAACTTCAGGATAATTTTCTAATATTCTATTTGCTTTTAGAGAATTATCCTTTTTGCTTTGATAAAGGATAGTCTCTATCCAAAATGTCAGCTTTTTATTTTGATTTTGATTAATTATTTTTTTTTATTATATCTTATTTTTTATTCATTTTGTATTTTTAATTAATAACAATTATTTATTGTATTCCAGGGTTCTTGTGTCTCGTCCTTCTCTAAATATATATTCGTTCGTTTTTTATTCTATATCAAATTTGTTAAAGAATAGCTGATGAGAGGTCTGAACGGATTGATTTAAACGCCATACCTCAGATGTTAAAATGTAAAACTATAGATGTTAAAGACATTTAAATAAATAATAAATGAAATTAGGAAAGAAAAAGAAAATTCCACAGCCTGGGATCACTCAGACCAATTAAGCCATTGTTGATTTTAGGCTTTGGCTTAATCTTTCATTTATCATTTAAATTTACTGTCGTATTAAACCGGATGCACAACAATAATGAAAATGTGTAGTAATAATAAATAAATAAATAAATAAATAAATAATAACTAAATAAGCAAATAAATAAATAATAACTAAATAAGCAAATAAATAAATAAATATATAAATAATAGAATTGGTTATTAAATATCTAGGTTATTTTTAAATGCATTATAAGTTTAAATTTTAACATCAAAAAATTTTATGGCCAAGTTGATCACCAGTTAATTAATTCAGTAAATTAATAGTAGAAAAGAAATTTTAAAAAACCACCCCCCCCCCTTTTTCCAAAAAAGGAAAAAAAAAACCAAACTTCGTTAAATTCAGATTAAAAAAAAAAAAAACATAAAAAAAAGGGGTGCTCAAGAATAATTAAATCAGAAATATTACATAAAAAATGCATTCAGTGAAGTTTCGTTTATTTTCATTTACAAACCTTCTTGAAAAGAAATTTCAGTTTTTAAAACTGGATTTAACCCTCGTATTTATCCAAGGATTACATGTACATCAACATTGTAATTGTGCAAAGAGTGCTCGGAATACTTCTGTAAACTATACACATTTACTATGTATTTTATTTCCTTAAAGGAAAAAGGTTTTGAATAATTCAAGTTAATTTTCTCATTTTCAGTGGAAATTTTTCAGTCACTTTAGTCTCTTTTTAGACCAATCGGAATTTGGACCAAACGAGATTTAGACCTATCAGTATTTAGACCAATCGGGATTTGGACCAATCATCAAAGACCCATGGACGATATCTTCGCTGTTTTTGACACGAATCAATGCGGTATTAGCTCTTTTCTCAGCGAATTAAACAACAAGTTTCCTACAATCAAATTCAAATATGAAGTTTAGAGCGATGGACACCTTCCTTTTCTAGATTTAAACATTATTAAGGTTTAATGATAGGTTTGAGTTAGACATTTATCAAAAACCCACCAACATCATCGCAATATTATGAACGATTCCATTCACTGTCCTAGCCATAAACATGCTGCCTTCCATGCTATGATCCACCACCTTCTTAATGTTCCCCTATCCAACCAAAGATACAAAACTGAATTGAGTACCATTAAATCTATAGCAAGGTTGAATGGCTTTTCCGAAAAAATTGTCGACAACTTACTCTGTAGGCATAAGCTTCTTTTAAATAGAAAGGATTCCACGAAGTTAACTCCAGAGACCACATGCCATAAATTTATTAGTATTGCTTATGATCCGCAATTAACTAAGGGCCTGAAAAAGATTTTTAGCACTTGCATTCAAAAGCGGCAATACTTTGAAAGAACTCTTAGGAAATCCTAAAGATGCCAATCCCACCTCTGCAAAAGTTGTGAAACTATCTATTTCAATGTGATTTTTGTGAGAAGAACTATGTTGGTCAGAGCTCCAGAAATATTATTAAAAGGATGAAAGAGCATTTAGCTCATGTAAAATATGGCAGGTCGGACAGATCAAGCATTGCCAGACATACAGTCAAACCCTGATAACTCAAATCATCAGCGGAGCACATAAAAATTTTGACTTGTCAAGTTTTGGAGTTAACCAGTAAGTCGAAAACGAGGCTACATGACCACTATAAAGATTCCATGATACTCACAATATTTCTATGAATTTGATTAGTATTAATGAGTATTTGATTAGTATTAATTATAATTATTATAATTTTTTTTTTTGCTTTGATAAAGGATAGTCTCTATCCGAAACGTCAGCTTTTTATTTTGATTTTGATTAATTATTTTTGTTTATTATATCTTATTTTTTATTTAATTTGTATTTTTAATTAATAACTCTTATTTATTAATGAGATCCATATACAAAAACAGTACGGGTCCAGTAAAATACAATCCGTTCCAACACGAAATCAATTCCAATGCTGTTTTGGCATGGCTTCCAAATTCTACTTCTGGCTTGTAAAAATTTTCGAAAGACATCTCTTGGTGATTTTCCCCCATTTATTTTTCATCAGATGACATTTATGATATATGTATAAATGTTTTATATTTGAAACTTTACAGAAGTCACTTTTTTCTCAAATTTCTGTTACGTTTACATCGACAAAGGCAATGAGACAGTAAAGTTTCAAAATCAAAACGGCGACGATCAATCAGAAGTATAAGACTGCTTCTAAAAACTCATTTCCGATTATTCATGAAATGAACTTTATGGTCAACATGAACAATACCTCTAAAAATGAACGCACAATCATCATCAATTACTACGTCTAAATATTCTCCCACTGAACGATCGCAATCAACAAGTTCGATTTGCAGTTTTCTGTTCGTGCTAAGTTTTGATTATCACAATGGCTGCCAACGACTGTGAAAGATTCCTGCATAGTTTTTTTTGTCATGTAGATGTAAAAATTAAAGTTGAAAAATGAAATAAAAAGTTTCAACAGGCAAAGCTTGTTTTTTGAAGATAGGTTTTGCTTAAATTTAGGGATACCTATTCACTAAAACCAAAATTTCTTTAAGTTATCTGGGATTTATTAAAAAACTTGTTTGAGTTAATGAGTGAATTTTCTATTGAATTAAATGCTCTGGGAGATGGGACTTAGAATATCGTTTGAGTTAACCGGGAATTTGAGCTATAAGAGTTATTTGGTTTGACTGTATTTTGGTTACTGGTTACGGTGTGACTGTAAGTCAGTGTGAGTGTGTATGGTGGGGGAGGTGCTCCTGTGTGAGTGTATTGTTTGCATTTGTGTGTGTGTGTTTTGCCCCATTAATGTGTCTGTTTCGTCTAATTTGCTATGATAATCTTATGATTTGATTGCGGTCTTTATATGAAACTGAGTGTGTTGCATAACGTTTGTTATAACAGAAATAATAAATTGTGTTTAACGTAATTGTTGGGAGAAGCTTGGAATTTCTGTTCGCAGCAACAATAGCTTCAGCAGCAGCGCTGGGCTCTGTTGTAGCGAGGAGAGATTCTTAAAGAATTGCGGTTTTTCTTTATGTTTTGTGTTACTGTTAAAAATAAAGGTTTTAAAGTTTTAAGGGCTTCCTGCTAAAAACTTTGACGAGGACGGATGCATGTGTAATCGCTGGTGCAAGTGATGAGAAACGAGTGAACATCGAAGCAAAGTTCGAAAATGGCGTTTGCGCTTAGCCTCTACGCAGTTTCATGTTGCAATTGAATTAAAATAATTAGTGTGCAACGGAACTTTATAATTGCTATAAATCAACCGCGCATGCTGTTATTTTAATTAATTGTGGAAAGAATTGCAGGAGAACGGCTTTGAATTGAACGCTGCCCATGTTTAAGCCCCGGTTCATCGATGATGTTCTTTTGTTGTGCGGAGTTCATCGAAGATGAGAAAACATCTAGCCCACGTGATCGGTGGGACAGTTCTTTTTTTTATATTATGAAGAAATTTTCTCACGTCGGTTTAAGAGACATTTCTTGAGTCGGGTGTGTTGTTCAAAAAAAAAATCATGTTGCCCTACTTACCGTATCTTTTCCGATGCCTGAAGAATTCACATTTGAGCGATAGTGACAATTGATTTCCGTTGCCGAGGACGCTTGCGTTTTGTTTTCCAAGGAGAAAACTTTTAGAACTTTACTAATTAATAGTGGATCAAATGTATGTTGTTTTTTTTTTTTACCTATGTTAACGCTAGATGATGGATTTTTGTTTAAACCCTTTAAATGCTAGCTAATTTTAGGTTACAAAGTAACGAATTTTGGTTAGACAAAACTAGAAGCTGTGCAGCTGAGCTCACATAAGCGTTTCCGAGTAGTAAGTTAGAGTGAAGAAGTAAAGGGAGGCACAGGTGTGTATGGAAAAATAGTCACCCATATCCGATCACGCTAGTTAGGAGTGGTTGAGCCCAAGAAGTCTTGCGTAATGCTGGGTGCCCACTTAGCGCGACGATAGCGCGATCCTATCGCTTTGAGTCATATGCGCATGCGCAACAAACGCCAGGCGATCAATTCGCTTCTCGGTGCCCACTTGGCGCGACGGCCGCATGACTGAATGCGCATGTGCTTCCAAAATTAGAATTGGATATTTCGTGCATACAGAATTGCATATTACTTGATATCTTCAATCAAATTTTCCGTAGCGATATCCGACCATCTCGAAGTAGGTGCTGCCATGATTGCATGTGCCACGTGATTCGAAACTGTTTTCTGATTGGGTGCGATGGAGTCGCGCGATCGAAAAGCTCTGGCATCGCCCTCGTGACGTCACTCTGCGCATGCGTGCTTCACAAAGCGATAGAATCGCGCTACCGTCGCGCTATCGTCGCGCTAAGTGGGCACCCAGCATTATAGAAGTTGCTCTATTGGGCTAGTTTAGGGGTTACTGTGTCCCTCCCCTCGTTAAGAAAACAAAAGGGACATGCGCCGCTTTCTAGCGTTGGCCTTATCTTGGAGCTCATTGACCTCATTTATTGCGGATGGGGGAGTGACTGATACACAGTGCCGTGAGTAATAGGGTAATTTCTACCCTGGTTACGGGACACTTATGTTGGCGAGATGCCATATGATTAAGGCATATTGTGCAAATATAAAGTTGTTTAGAATATTAGTAGGAATTAGAGTTTATGTTATTTAGATTTTACCAATTATTTTATTTGTTAGGGGGCCCCTGAGTTTATTAATAGTTAACTGGGAATGGTGATTAAGTTTTTAACAATGTATAACCTGGATTTTTCAGTATATTTGATTAAATATTTCTATTTTGTTTGAAACACACTGATTTGGCTTTTTTTTCTGACCTAAACGAGTTCTACCCTCCCTTGCCTCCACGTTCCAGGGTTTAGATCTGTCGAAGGGTCACATGAGTCCCGCCCCCGCACGTGGGTGGAACACAATGGCACCCGAACAGGGACTCGTTAATTCGGCAATATGTCCGGATTATTGAGGTGACGTTACAATCAGTGTGTTTCAAGTTTGTGTTGGTGTTGGGTTACGAAAAGTAGGAATGAGAGGGGTCACTAGTGTGTGGTAGATATATAACAAATAGGATGCCTAACGACGGGGCAAGTGAAAATGCGGACGAGGCAGGTGAGAATGCAGAGGAGGCAGTCGAGCCTAAAATGGCGGGATATACTGGCACGGTTCCTGAGTTTTTTGGTGACAGTACAGGAATAAGCGTATCAGGATTCTTGAAGGCTGTGGAGAGCATTGGTGCTCTCGGACGGTGGAGCGATGAAATTAAACTCACCGTCGCAAAATCCAAGTTGAAGGGTGCAGCGGCCAGAAAAGCCGCAGACCTCGAGCTGTTAGATGTCGACAGCTATGCCATTTTCCGATCTTGACTCAACCAATTGTTTGGCCAGGTAAAGATTGATAAGGATTATGGCAAAGAGCTGTACGACGTCGTGCAGTGGAGGAAGGCGACAGTGCTCGATTATACTGGCCGCCTTCAAATGGCGATGGATAGGTTTATCCAAGCGAATCCGAAAATGGAACCATCAAGGGAACAACTATTGTTGGAGAGGTTCCGACATGGCACACTTATACCTCACAAAAAGTTAATTAAGGCCACAGGCCCCAAAACGTTTGAGGAAGCAATTAAGTGTGCCATGGAATCGGAAGATCTGGAAAGAAGTAATCACGGGGAGTGTAGTGGTGTGGATGTTGAGTCAAAGACTATCGAATCTAGTGATGAGGAAGAGGGGGCGGTGGCTCGGCCTAAAAAACATAACAAAAATACTACTAGTGCAGCAGTAGAACCTGCTCCAAAGGAATGTGCTTGTAAAAATGAGATTAAGGAGATACGTGAAATGTTGCAAAAGCTGCTGAAGGACAAGTCAGAGAAAGGCTATCCTAGCAAAAAGGCAGTTACCTGCTTTAAATGCGCCACCCAAGGGCAGTTTGCTCGAGATTGCCGCCAGGGAAGGAATTGCGATTCCACGCAAGTTATCAGTGATGAGCCCCAACTCATTATATTAAAACGAGGGAAGGACCGGCTGTATCGACTAGACGTATCGATATGCTCGTTGATACCGGCTCGCAAGTTTCGTTTCTTGATGGGGAACTTTTTCGTCAAGTGTTACAAGCCCCGGTAAAGGATGTGGGCATAATGGTGCGGGGAGTGAATGGGGGCTGTGTGCATATTAAGGAGGAAGTCACGCTTGACATTAATGTGCGTGGCCGATCCTTGCCGCAATGTAATTTCCTCCTTCACTCCTTTGCAGACTGTCCCTATGACGGGATCCTTGGCACCGACGTCCTTGAGCGAATTTCGTTCGTCTGTTCAATGGTTACGGTAGTAAAAGTCAATGAGAACGTCAAGTGTAATCAAGGAGATGGATCAGAGGTTATTGAGCAGGCAGGGGCGGACAGGAGAACAAGAGAAGAGGCTAGCCAACATGGGCATGGTACGGGCAAGTGCTTTAACCGGGTTGCCCCTGGGGTGCGGGACATGGTTCGCTGCGATGGCCATGATGATGATGCCCGACAATTTGGGCCAGTAAAAGTTTTACGCCTATTGCCAGGGGGAAGGGCGGTTATCAAGGGTATAAGATTCCACGATGAACAGGTAGTTAGAAGAAAAAACATTATAGTGTTAACGTCAGAACGTAAGGGGTGTGTAGAAGCACAAGTTCAGATGGATCGCCCTGATACATACGATATGGCAGTGAATACTGATAGTTTGGTACCACCAGTATTGAGATTAGACGTGGGGACCTAGTGTGAGAGGAAAATGATGCTAAATAAAGCAGTTGGGAGCGAGGGTGGTTTTGAACCACAGGGGGGAAGTTTTTGCCGCAGCAAAACCGGGGATGTTTTAAATAAGAAAGAGAATTAAGATCCGACGACGGGAAAAGCCTACCCCGATTCATGTGTTAAGAGGTGGATATCATGTAAGGAGCATAAAAAGCCTTGTACTGGCAACGTATCCTCGAAATGGAATTTAAATGGGATCCTAAAACATAATTATAAAACGGGGTTATGTGAACTAGGTTTTTGATTTGAAGAACAGGGTTCTTCGTTTCTTGTGATGGGGCGTGTGTGACTGTAAGTCAGTGCGAGTGTGTATGGTGGGGGAGGTACTCCTGTGCGAGTGGATTGTTTGCTCCTGTGTGTGTGTGTTTTGCCCCGTTAATGTGTCTGTTTCGTCTAATTTGCTATGGTAATCTTATGATTTGATTGCGGTCGTTATAGGAAACTGAGTGTGTTGCATAACGTTTGTTATAACAGAAATAATAAAATGTGTTTAACGTAATTGTTGGGAGAAGCTTGGAATTTCTGTTCGCAGCAACAATAGCTACAGCAGCAGTGCTGGGCTCTGTTGTAGCGAGGAGAGATTCTTAAAAGAATTGAGGTTTTTCTTTATGTTTTGTGTTATTGTTAAAAATAAAAGGTTTTAAAGTTTTAAGGGCTTCCTTCTAAAATGTTGACGAGGACAGACGTATGTGTAATCACTGGTGCAAGCGATGAGAAACGAGTGAACATCGAAGCAAAGTTCGAAAATGGCACTTGCGCTTAGCCTCTACGCAGTTTCATGTTGCAATTGAATTAAAATAATAATTAGTGTGCAACGGAACTTTATAATTGCTATAAATCGACCGCGCATGCTGTTATTTTAATTAATTGTGGAAAGAATTGCAGGAGAACGGCTTTGAATCGAACGCTGCCCATGTTAAAGCACCGGTTCATCGATGATGTTCTTTTGTTGTGCGGAGTTCATCGAAGATGAGAAAACATCTTACCCACGTGATCGGTGAGACCGTTCTTTTTTTTATATTATGAAGAAAATTTCTCACGTCGGTTTAAGATACATTTCTCGAGTCGGGTGTGTTGTTCAAAAAAAATCATGTTGCCCTACTTACCGTATCTTTTCCGATGCCTGAAGAATTCACATTTGAGCGATGGTGACAATTGATTTCCGTTGCCGAGGACGCTCGCGTTTTGTTTTCCAAGGAGAAAACTTTTAGAACTTCACTAATTAATAGTGGATCAAATGTATGTTTTTTTTTTTACCTATGTTAACGCTACATGATGGATTTTTGTTTAAACCCTTTAAATGCTAGCTAATTTTAGGTTACGAAGTAACGAATTTTGGTTAGACAAAACTAGAAGCTGTGCAGCTGAGCTCACATAAGCGTTTCCGAGTACTAAGTTAAAAGAAGAAGTAAAGGGAGGCACAGGTGGATATGTATGGGAAAATAGTCACCCATATCCGATCACGCTAGTTAGGAGTGTTTGAGCCTAAGAGGTCTTGTGTTGCATTATAGAAGTTGCTCTATAGGGAGAGTTTAGGTGTTACTGTATCCCTCCCCTCATTAAGAAAACAAAAGGGACATGCGACGCTTTCTAGCGTTGGCCTTATTGGAGCTCATTGATCTCATTTATTGCGGATGAGGGAGTGACTGATACACAGTGCCGTGAGTAATAGGGTAATTTCTACCCTGGTTACGGGACACTTATGTTGGCGAGATGCCATATGATTAAGGCATATTGTGCAAATATAAAGTTGTTTAGAATATTAGCAGGAATTAGAGTTTATGTTATTTGTTAGGGGGCCCCTGAGTTTATTAATATTAACTGGTAATGGTGATTAAGTTTTTAACAATGTATAACCTGGATTTTTCAGCATATTTGATTAAATATTTCTATTTTGTTTGAAACACACTGATTTGGTTTTTTTTTTCTGGCCTAAACGAGTTCTACTTTCCCTTGCCTCCACGTTCCAGGGTTTAGATCTGTCGAAGGGTCACATATGAGTCCCGCCCCCGCACGTGGGTGGCACAATGGTATTAGTTCAGATAATTTTAAGTAACTTAAGTTTATTCAAGAAATCAGTTAGACAGCTTTGAGAGTATACTGTAGAAATCTATAAAAAGGGTTCTAAAAATTTATTAAATGTGGACAAAGGGCCGATCCCAAACTCTGTTGTGTTTGATTTATTGAATTGATTCTTTTTCTTTTCTTTTTGTGTTTTATTTTTATTTATTAGGTGGTTTTTATAGTTTCAGTTTAATTCCCTTCCCCCATTGGAAAGTTATCTCCTCTTATTTTATTGACCCACTGTTTAACTCGTCCAATAATCATTATTTTCCTTTCTGCTTAACCAATGGGAGACATTCTTTTCAAATGCCTCCCCCCCATTTTGTGTATATACTCTCCAGGGCCAAGAAATTTTTTTCAGGATGGGAGGTGCGGCCTAATCCTGCTTGTGGAAGGGGGGGGAGGGCAGAGCCCATGTAACAGATGTATTTGACATGGTAGCCAATTTCGAGGAGAGGGAAACCGAGAAACATCACCCTTCTCGTCAGGTGTGCTTTAGCGTGAGTTCTCCCCAAGCAGCGACTCACTCATCTGTTGAGGAACCGCTAGTTTCGGATGATTAGCCTACGGATGATGATGAACTGTCAGCCTCGCCTCCAGCTTCGAACCAAGCCAAGGACTTTCCTCCTCCAGACCAAAACGCATCTGACGAGCCAACTGGGCCCAACCAGCCTGATTCTGGAAGTGAAGATCAGCCAGCTCTCCCATGCGATGGCCCGTTCGCCATTGAGGCCGGCCGAGGAGGGACCCAGTTGCCCTCCGACGCTCGGGCCGAAATCTCGAACCGCCCCGGCGGTATTCCCACTAGCTTAGTGCGACAGGAGGAAATGTCGTGTCGGCAATCAGCAAGTCCGATTGTTGTGTCGCACGACGATTGTTATCAGACTTATGTTACCCATATGTGTGATGTTATTGTTGCCGTTCGTTGATATGATCGCCAGAGCAGAGTGATCTTGCGAATCGTTCCTCCCATGGATGCTAAGCTGCCATCTTACAGTTCGCCCCAGATGTTTTGAATAGGAGCCCCACGTCACACCGATCGAAGCCAGCCTGATTCGACAGGTAAATACCATAAAGTTTAAGAACATATCCAATCGCTCCTCCCCCCTCGTCAGTAAAGACGTGGCAGTAATCATATCATGATGATGGTATTTAGGAACAAGATCTCCCTGTTTGCTGCAAAACTATACACTGAATAACCAATTTATTAGAGACACCTCTTACGGAAAATGGATCGGCCTCCCAGTGACACCCAAACAATGGAACAGGCCGAAGCAGTGTATAAAAGGGATGCATTGGATCACAAATTGCAGTCAGCAGAAGAAGTGGACTAAATATGGGTAAATCCAAGGATTTGATCCACTTTGAACGAGGCATGATTGTTGGAGCTCTACAAGCACAGTCTAGCATTTCCGCAAACCGCGAACCTCCTCAGGTTTTCCCGTGCAACAGTGTCAAGGGTATTCCGTGAATGGCAGTTATGCCAAAAAACAACCTCCAACAAACAACTCCGAACGAAACAGGGCCGTGGATGAACGAGGCCAATGGCGACTGGCATGAATCATCCACAGCAACAGGACGGGAACAGCCCAACAAATTCCAGTGTAGTTTAATGAGGGAGCATCCCAACCCATTTCGGAGCACACGGTGATTAGAGAGCATCCCAACAGCCCCGCTCCTTGCACCGAGCTGGGTTTAACAACAGGCAGCCAGTACGGGCACTGTCGCTGTCACCGCAAAATAGGAAAGCTCACCTGCTAAGTGCACACAGGCTGATGAGTGGAAGAAGGTCGCCTGGTCCGACGAATCGCGGTTCTTACTTCATCATGCGGACGGCAAACTGTGCATCTGGTGCAGACAGCACGAGGCCATGGACCCATCCTGTCAGCATACAATCGTACAGGCGGGTGGAGGAGGAGTGCTGATCTGGGGTGTCTTCTCTTGGGACACACTGGGTCCTCTGATATCCGTAAACACATCCCTGAATGCGACACACTACCTGAACATTGTTGCCGATCAGGTGCACCCGTTCATGATGACCGTGTTCCCTGGTGGTGATGGACAGTTTCAGCAGGACAATGCTCCCTGTCACCATGCTCGAACGGTCTTGGACTGGTTCGAGGAACATGACGCGGACTTCCACCTGCTTCAGCAGCCAGCTTGATCGCCCGATCTCAACCCGATCGAGCATTTATGGGGTGAAGTGGAGAGAACCATCCGACGCCTTCCCACACTATCGTCCAACCTACGCCAATTACGGGATGCTGTGATGTCAGCCTGGGCTGCTATTCCTCAACATTGGTTTCAACACCTTGTTGAATCCATGCCTGCATGTATTCAGGCAGTTCTCGCCGCTAAAAGAGGCGCAACACTATTAGCAGGGTGTCTCTAATAATTAGTCGTTTACCGTATGTGTACACGTAGAGAAATGCTTTAGATGTAGCAACAATAAAGGAGTTGATGAGTGCTTGTTTGTTGAAGCAACAATACAATTTGTTGCACCACGAAAAAACTTTTATCTTGGTACATTATCAAATTCACTATTAATACGTAGTTTTCTGGCACAGGAGGAACAATTATTTTTTCGAAATTTCATAGGGACAGTGATCTTCCTCTTGCTTTGAAGGTCAAGTGTGCATAATTTCATCAAGATCGAAATGACACTGTAGATTTGTATAAGAGAGAAACATATCCATTGGAAGAGCGCAAGAGGCCAACAGGAGGTCGGACGTGAACGCGACCTAGCATATGACACTCTCCGGGTCTTCGAGGTTCTCTGTACAAAATTTCAGCCACAGAGGTTGCCTGGTTCAGAAGTTATGAAGGAACAAACACACAAACAAACTGACGGAAATTATATATATATATATACACGAAATTGATTGATTGATTAACAATTTGTTACTTAAGTTCATTAGTTAATCAGTTTGTTTATTAATTATGTGTTTTTAACTTTCTCTTATGTACTTACTTAGTTGTTAGGTTGTCGCTCTCAAGCAGTGTCAATTTCTCCCACGATTGACTGGGGGTGAAAGGATGTCCATATGGGTGCAATTAGCACCTACACCAATCGGAAAATAACACAGAGGCCAAGCCCACCCTTCATGTATAAATTGCTCATTTCTTGTAACTTTCATCTGAAGAAACTACTCATCTGAAGAAACTTACTGAATTATTGCATTGTTTAATTAACTTATTATCTACTACCCGAAGTATTTGTATTTACTCTGTACATTTGAACTTATGACACCCACCAAGTCCCAACTCGTCGGTCATAGACCATACAGGTCTTAGTTGGGTGCCATTATAATTGTAACACTCAAATAAATAAATAAACAAACACATGTTAAAAAAGAAAATCAAGTTTGCTGCAAATTTGAACTCTGATATGGAATACTGTTATGCATTCAGCTGTACAGATTCATCTTGCAGCGTAGAGAAAATCAGTTTTTTCAATGATGAATTTTTGAAAAAACAGTGGTTGGAGGACATAAATAGCGATGGATTTGTTCTAAAGCAACACACAAAATTGTGTCAAAACCATTTTACAAATTACTGCTTTTTAAAAAATCCCATGATTTCGGTGGAGTCAAGTGGTATCTCTCCAGGTAGACGACTGAAAACAGGTGCTGTCCCTAAAAGTTTTTTGCACAAAAGAGCTAGCACTAATTTTTCGATCATTACTAAGAAAACGACAGTGTAAGGAAGTAAGTGATTTCTTCTTTATTTCATCATTTGATTTTAATTATTTTCATTAATAATTCACTTTTTGGATACTCGTGTGCAGAGCTGCGTGAGCCCAAGGACACGGAATACGTGACCTCAATCCACTCTCACGCGGCAGCGATCACAGAGTTGATTTTGGACTCCGAGTTTCAAAACAGACTCGACACAAGTGATCAGTGGAAAAACCATTTATTGTACACAAGTAATTCAAAAGTGTATTAGAAACACAAAACGGGGACCCAAAAACTAGCCACACATTCTAGTGAAACAATATTTGAACTGTAAGTCTAAATGAGGGTGCTCACTCGCTGCAATTAGGGCACAGAACAGCACGAGAGCATTATAACATCTTGAACGACTTGAATACTCAGCAACACCTAGTTTTATAGTACACAAGGGAATTAGCAGAGGGCACTACGCATCAGTAACACAATTCACAAGTAAAATCCGAGGAGTGCAGGCGCATCACAATTGGTTAAAGTAAAAACACAGTCTATCTCACCAGGTACTGGTACGATCATTCAGACAAAACAGCTAGAAACTTACACATCATTCTTTGTGGAAAAGCATAGGAAAAGAAACTCCATCCGTTGGCTAAACAGCAGAGAATACAATATTAACAGTAACAGTTCACAGTAAACCTGTAGGGCAACAACACATAGGCTGACCACCTCAAACATGGCGCCTTTTCGAACAAAAATGAACGTCTCTCATCGTTAAAGTTTTATTTTTTTAATATGCTCACCCCACAGAAATCAGCAGAGAACCCCAACAAAAACAACAACAAAAGGAATTCCAGCATCAATGCCTGGACAATCACATTGCAACAATCCCCATTGTATCAGCACGAACCAAAACGTAAATTAAAAAAAAAAACAATTACGCGAACAATTAAAAAAAATAGTAATAAGCGCACAACATCGATTCAAGATGTTTGAAAGACTGAGCATAAATTCATGATTTGTTGTAAAGAACGTACATACTGAGACAAATGGTTATCACTTTGAAAATTTGTTCAGAGTTGTAAATTTTAATTGTTTAGATCCACCAGTGAAACAAACACAAAATGCATCAACACAAAACTAAACGAACAAACAAACAAACCACAATCCTACCTAACGGTAAAACACGCAATAGATGACAATCCCGCCATAACACAGATATCACATGTCACAACGGAATACCATAAATAAGGTTTTAAATTTGGGAGTTAATATAAAAAAATGAAGCAGAAAATGAAATTCACCTTGAAATTTATAAACTCAACATACTTTATAAAAAATTTTATAATAGTTTTATACAATTCTAATAAAGGCAAACATCATACAAGTTAAAATTTGAATAAATATTGTATCGAAAATAAGTAAATTATGCAGTATCAGAAATAAAATAAAATTTCAAACAAGGACTATTCGCCATTTGGCAGACATCGATTGGAATGAAATCAACTTTATGGATCAGTTAATAAGAAATGGACTTGCTAAATCAGCTTCTAAACTGGTTGGCATTCATAATGAACTCTCCTCAGCCACTTCAGTTAATGTTTTTTGTTATTTTTATTTTTTCTTCCGATTCCTTTTCTATTTGTCTCCCCCCCCCCCGCGGGGGGGGGGGGGGGGGGGGGGGGGTGGGGGCCATTACTTTATTCTTTTTCTACTTTGTTTTATCGAGCTAACGTTTGACTCTGCTCATCTTGCTGGCTTTGGCTTCACTTTCTGTTGTTCACTAATTATTGTTAGTATTTTCGACTCAGCTTTGGCATTGTTTTTAATTTTTTTTTTTTTTTTTTTTATA
>JAHWFO010040189.1:55805-70074 GCA_023313115.1 Rhysida immarginata
GCTTATGTTTGATAATGGGGAGATCTTAATTATTCATAGATGTTAACGATTTCGTATTTTAGAGGAAATTGGGCAAAGTCATCAATTATTCAGATGATCTTTTGTTGGATTCTGAGGTCAGTGCATCACGCGGGAAAAGGAATTGTAAAAAGAGGGGAAACAGCAGGAGCTGGAAGAGCGAGTGAAACAGGGAACCAATCAGTGACCTTCCTTTCCCGGTGACGTATAGGGCGCTAGAATCCAAACCGAAGTTATAAATAGAGCACGTGTTGTTGCTCTCTCTCTCTCTCTCTCTCTCTCTCTCTCTCAATTTTTAGTTTTGATCTCATGAGCCACAAACAGAATTTTCTCTCATGGTCTCCTCTCAGGAGGAGCCGTAATTATATTCGATGAAGAGTAGTGTCAACCAATCGAGCCAATGTATAAAGATCCGCAGTGAGTGAACTGTAACTACGAGAATGTGTTACATCCAACGTGATGGTATCTCAAGGCAAATGTAGATACGACCATGTGCAAGGAGTGTCCATTGGGCCTAACACTAAAGCCTAATGAGCAAAGTGAGAATACATCTGGAAGAACGAGTTAGTCCTACAGAGCTAAACGTGGCATGCGAGTAGGCCTACGTAAAACGGCGGGAACACCGAGCGACTACGGCAATAGAATACAGAGAAGGCTACGGCTGTCGCAACATCAGGGGATGCCCGGTATATATGACCCTACCAGCGGATACTCTGCGTGACAGGCCGTGAGCTTACATATTCGAGTTGTCAGAAATCGTTCCTGAACTTTGCTGAGATTCACCGACAACGAGCTGGGCTGTCATCGGAGAATTCTACAGGAGAACCCCAATAGCGCCTGCTCGATGTGCGGAAAGCTGCAAGCTGCACGTGCTGATTATCAACAAGTTAGGTATCGTTACATTTTGTATTTTGGACCCCAACGTGTGTGTTTCGCGAACTGTTGATATTCTCTTACAAAATTAATATAAGGAATTTTAATTAGTAAGAAAGTAAATTTATTGGATTCAGTAACCCAACGTTGATAGTTAATGTATAGGTAAAGTTTACCCATGAGAGAACAATATTACTAATAGATAATTTGAATTCAGTTTGCAGTGCATAATGTTAATGTTTATTATAACTCTTATTTTGCATATTAACCTCACTAACCCAATTTAGTCATTTTGTTTAATTATTCAATTTTAATGTCCAATAAAATTATTGATTTTATATACGACATTGCTGGGTTTCCTCTGTCTTAATTAATGACCAGGGAGGGTGGATTTCATAATCAGTTGGGTGAGAAGGAAGAAGAGTTCCGACAATAAAAGAAAGTAGAAAGAAAGGAAAACGAACCACTATATGATCCAAGTAAGAACACAACGCAATAAAGGGAAGCAGAAATTAATTTATAAAGACGGGAGATCTTTATTCTAGAGGAAAAGGGGACAGAACAAACCCTTTTGGTAACTCCTCCTTTGTAATAAGTAGCATTAAGCTTAAGTAATCTTGACATAAAATTCGACACAGCTGGCACCTTTGATCAGCTGTATAGATCATATCAAAATAGGCAATACACTCTCATCGTATGGTACAGTTTCACTGTTGAGTGTGAGGTGTAGTATAGTTCTTCAATGCAGCATTGTACTTTCTAAAAATGTGATAAGTGTAGGGTTTATTTTATATAATCGTAGTGTGTATAAAAGCCAGTGAGTGTGGGACACTATTAAAGGCCCTTTTGTAATCAATGTAGGCGGCATGGAGGTGTCAAAGTTTATTGTGAGTTTGCCGTAGGACACACTGTCTATCAGGAGTTGCTCCTTACAACCCATGTGATTTCTACGGCATCCCTTTTGTTGCTCAGTGAGTATATTGTTTGTGTCAATGTGTGTATAGATTTTGTTTGTAATACAGGAAGTTATTGTTTTGTAAAGTTTAGGCAGGCATGTGATAGGTCTTTATTGTGTGGGGTCTGCAGTGTTATGTGACTTTGGTATCATGTATGTTATTCTTTGTGTGAGGAAGTAAGGAAATGTTTGTGGTGTTTGCTTAGCGCTGGAAATCTATTTTGCAACGATCAGATGCAAACAGATTATACCAGAAGTTCTGAATCCTGTGTACACCTGGAGCCTTCCAATTGTATTTTTAATGACTTATGAGAGTTCATCTGGTGTTATGTCTATATAAGGCATGTTTGGTAGTGTGCATGCTGATTGCTCCTATTCCCTGATCCAGCTAGCTTCCCTATTATGTTCAACTGAGACGGACCAAAGAACTAATAATGTTGGAGTGCTGTTTGTGATGGCAGACCAGTATTTTGTGTGTGCATACACTGGTTGACAAAAAAAGTGAAGCACCCAGAAGGAGTGGTTGAAAGTCAATGAAATGACTTATGATGAAAGAACACGTGACTTTATTGTACTGATTATAATATGGCATGAAACAGACAATGCCGTTGGCAGTACACATGTATTGTTGGCCCAAGTCAGTAGGGTGTGGCACCCCCTCTGGTCCCAATGCATGCCCTTATGCAGTTCGGAATGGTGTCAAACAGCCTTTGGATCCTCTCCTGAGGCAAGTCAGCCCACAGTTGTTGCAGCTGTCCCTCCAGATCCCGCAGGTTGGTACTGGGACAGAGTCGCCATCCAATGTCATGTGTTCAATGATGGAGAGGTCCAGGGATCTCGCTGGCCACAGGAGGACCTCAACATGCTGTAGACAGTCCATAGACAAATATGCTGCATGTGGGCGTATATTATCTTGTTGGTACAATGTCCCAGGGTGCTCTGCAAGAAGGGGTAGGACGTGTGGACGCAGAATGTCTGTGACATATCGCTGTGCCGTCAAAGTCTGCCAAAGCACTATTAGAGGTGACCTGAACACACATCCGATGGCTCGCCACACCATGATACCGGGGGTTATGCCCGTGAGTCTCTCCACAATATGGGAGGGTTGTGCCCTCTGCCCTCGACACTGCCATACACTGACACGATGGTCATTGGAGGTCTCATCACTAAACATGATGCGAAGCCATTCGTCCTCTGTCCATGCCTCCCGGGCAAGACACCACTCTAAACTCAGACGTTGGTGTTGTGGTGTGTGAATGACAACCGACTCATGGGGTGGTAGGACCCCAATCCAGCGGATGTAAATCTGTGCGGGAACTCACGGGGTGTTGTAGAGTCTCCAGTACATGTTCGCGGATGGCGGGTGCCGATACCATGGGATTCCTTAATACTTGGAGTACCATACGACGGTCCTCCCTTGGGGTGGTTTTTGTTGGTTGACCCGAACCCGAACGTGTATGATTGCCCTCCTGTACCCATTGATTCCAACATTGGGCCTCTGTGACATCTGAATGGCACAAATGCCTGGCAATTGCACAATACGATCAACCATCCTCTTGCAGTCTCGCAATGTGGCCCCTGTCAAATGCTGCAGTTGGTGGATAGGAGGTCTGACGCGTCTGCGAGGCATCGCGGGTGCTTTGTACAGTACAGTAATCCTCTCTGAACATCTGCGTAACTGTCGGACTCATAGCATTTGACTGGTAACAACTTAACAACATGGTGGTGACATCACGAATGTACTCTGGTGAGTGTTCTAGACATTACAGATCCTTGTGAATCTAACTGTTTATTCACACATCAATAGTATGCATGTGTACCAAAATAGGATAATATTGGACCACTCCTTCTGGGTGTGTCACTTTTTTTGTCAGCCAATGTAGTTTTTGTTTAACTGCTTATATCAGGTTGTTGCAAAAGTTTCTTCCGGTTCTAGAACCTGTGCCCAAGAAGGGCTCATTTTCCGAAAGGGGTGTTCATATTTTTTCAAACAAATTATTGCATTCGATTCCTGAATATCTTTGCTATATTACATCCAAGAATCAACTTTCTGACTATACATCTGTGAGTGCCATCAACGGTCTGAAATGGACCTTTCACGCGAGCATATTCGAGCAATAATCTTCTACGAGTATTCTGGAAAGATCAGTGCTGCGCAATGTCACTGAAATATTTGCCAACGTTTAGGTGATGGCACTGTTAGTTTACGTACAATAGAAGAATGGTATCGCCGGTTCAGACGTGGAGATAGCACTCTTCAAGATGCACTCTCTGGTCGGCCAATCATGATTTCAGATGGTGATCTACGTCAAGCAATTGATGAAGATCACAATGTAACAACGAGGGAACTCGCAGAACAGTTCAAGGTTCACTTTTCAACCATTGCCCGGCATCTGCATAAGCTGAATCTGTCATTCAAGTTCAATCATTTTTGTGTTGGAATAAAAATCCGGAAAAAACTTTTGCAACAACCTGATAGAATGTCTTCTCATTATTTGCAAATAACTTGTTCTATTTTCTGCACTGACAAGGAAACCCTGCATAGCCTATCAGTGCACTTTTTTTTTCCGCACAAGCACACCATGGAAACGATAGTGTTGCACAATAGCAGAGCGCTCTGGAAGTGTAGAGTTCAACAAATACCATGGTAAGAGGGGGAAGCAAAATCGTTAGCGGTGGTTGCCAAAGAATTGCAGTTACAGCACTGTTATTAAGCATAAACCCTTAATTTTGCTGTACGACCTGCGTCTCGAAATAATTTATAAGATGAGGTAAGCATCCATGAATACTATTTTAAAATTATAAAGCACCGCGATACATACCCCATCACCAAAGCAACGTATTACTCGACGTTGCACATGAAGCCAGCCTGTGTTTGATTACCGAATTACTTAATAAAATGAAATAATAAATTAAGGAAATGGTTATTAATTACTATACACATTTTTTACTGGAAGGCAATTAGTTAATTGTAATCTATTTTTAAAAACTTAAGTTTGTGTAGAAACTTGAGAAGCCATTAAATTATCATCTGCTGCTGTCTACTTCCACTGATTTCATGTGAAGCAGATTCATGCTTATTGATGAGTAGTGAAAGAAAGAAGTTCTGTTAAGCGCATTAAAGCCCCGTTTCCACGGACTGAGAACTCTCGTTTCAGGAAACTCGATTCGTCAAACTAGTTTCGTGGATCTAGTTTTAGGCTTCCCCTCTTGTTCCACGAACCGAACTTCTAACTCGTTTGACCCATTGCATTGTGGGATTATTCGTACTGCAGTACGCATTGCATTTTGGGATTGTCAACAAATATGGATGCCCAACAAAGACGCAGATTTATTTTAGTGACTATACTAATGCGGCTAAAGCATTTACTGCATATCAATGAACAGACAAACCAATGCAGAACATTGATGCTTTATTTGCAGCATCAAAATAGATCAATTATTTGTCGACAATTGCAAAATCAATCGCTGCTGAGTCAATTGCTTTCTTTATTAGCTACACAAAATCAAAGAAAGAAATACAAGCTATGGATCAGACCGAAATCGTCACATTGGTGGCTCAGTATTGTTCCACAAATGGCACCAGAAGTATTCAAAGAAAATTTTAGGTTGGTGTTAAAAGTTACATTGAAGCATATTCTCCCCCCATAAAATTATTAACGCAATCGTATCCTGCTCTCCCCATTCCACCGCGCTCTTTCACTTTCTACTTTCCGCCATTTTGAAAATTAAATGCGAGCCTGCGATGCGAAGCTGGTTTCGTCGATGAAACGAGTTCTCAAAACTCGTTTGAACGAAACTAGTTTCAAACGAGTTTCAAACGCGGTTGGTGAAACGAGTCTCGGTTCCACGGGATTACGGATCTAGTTCCGCGAACCGAACCGAGAAAAACTCGGTTCGTGGAAACGGGGCTTAATACACACAGCCTGCTTTAACAATGGAGTTTTTATATGGCTGTGTGTGCTCAAATTTTTTCATTTTTGCGGTTTATTTTCACACCTTCTTTCTTTCACACTTTCTTTTTTTGCAAGCATCTATAGTAGCTTCAGGTGAGTAACTTATTTCAATTTGGTGGAAATCTGTGACATACATGTTCGAGGGATTCCCTTACGAGTGCATATTTTGTATTTCTTCAGGCATTGTTTTTGCAGCTAACTTTTGTTTTCATGTATCCATATATTCTGTAATGTGTTGATTGTGCTGCTCATGTCTGGTGTGAGTTTTAATTTTTTTAAATAACTGTCTGAGGCATTTGTTCTGTTTTATTAATTATTATTATTATTTTTATTATCCGACAAGCGGCGCATTGAGATAGTTGAGCTTCATTGATCTCTCTGCTTATGAAAACTGATAAGAAGCAAGGCCCTTGCGGAATATGCTTGATTTGCAGGGATAGTGTTAGAGGTAGACATGTAAAATTAAGACGCAATGGGTCCTGCAGGGGAGTTGTACATTTGAAGTGCTCAGGAGTGGAGAAATCGCAATGGCAAGCAAATCTCTCGACATGGCGATGCCAAGACTGCACGGCCTCGATTTCATTTAACGGTCCGAGCTCAACTCAAGGAACTGATATTGTAAGTACAAACGAAATTGTTAATAATCTGGCCGACGATTCTACATCGGAAGATTGTTCCGAATGCGAGGACGATGAAAACCCTCCAATTAACTTGGACAGAAGCTCGTTTAGCGCTAATTTGGATCTCACCAATAAAACCTTTTTGCACAATTTAAATTTGTTAACTCAAAACTAAAAAATATATAAAATATAACTGACCTTATGATCTGTGGATACTTGTGTATAGATGAAGGAAGGATGCCACTTTTCCACAAAAGAATTTTAATAATTTTAAATTCTTTTGTGGAAAAGTGGCATCCTTCCTTCATCTATTGTTAACTCATTTGGCTACATCATTCCAGGATTTGATTAAAACTTCTGAAAAGGTATTGAAAGAACTCTCTGAACAGAATAAACAAAGCAGTTGATATTCTGACATCTTTAGCAAATTTATGTAGTAATAATGGAGAGCTGTTAAAATCAGCGGGTACATCCCTTCAAGTGGAGGGATTAGCTTCAAATACGAATTCCAGTGCTACGAATCACAAGGCATCCGATCTCTCGGATGTTCATATTGCTAAGACTGTGGGTCTCAATCAATCCTTTCAGCAGAACAGTAGTAAATTTAAGGCTGGGAAAGGGGTTAAAGCTAAAACTAAAGCTAAGATTTTGATAGGTAAGCAACCTTCGGCTGTGCTCAAGGTTGCCGAATCGGAGAAAAGTAGTAAGCAGTCATCGAGGAAAGATGCAATCTTCATTTCTCGTTTGTCTGCGGATACTTTGGAGTCAGATATATATACCCATTTTGCCAACTTAGGTCTAACGAAGGATAAACTTGACATTGCTAAGCTAAAGACTAAATATAAAAACTATTCGTCTTTCCATATTACAAATGATCCGAATATTTTGATCGAAGTCTTAATACTGGAAATTTGGCCACCTGGTACGTTAATAAAAAACTTTCTGGGAAAGTTGTACCCAAATCAAAGCTATCATTATATTGACAACAACTGTTCATTACTGACGACTGAGGATGTCTCGTCTCAAAAAGCCACTGAAAATATTTTATCAAAACGTTCGAGGACTACGGACGAACTAGTGAAGCTTCAGCAGAATCTAGCTGAACTGAATGCTGACATAATCTGTTTAACGGAAACATGGTTAAACGATTCAATTTCAAGCGAGCTTTTTAATCTGAATTCTTATGTCATCCATGGGAAGGACCGTGTGGGTACTCGGCGTGGAGGGGGTGTCATTAGTCTCTTACATCCATCATTAAAAGCAAAACATATTGATTTCGATAATGACTTTGACAATGCTGGGCTAAATAATATCGATTGTCTTTTATCTCAAATTGATTTTACGCATTGCTGCTCACAGAGCAATGAAAGGAAGAAATTATTATATGTTTTTAATATTTATGTTCCACCCGAAGTCAGGAATGTTGCATTTGAGAATTTTATTAGTTCACTGATGAAATTTTTGCTTAATCACGATAATGGGGAATACTTAATCTTGGGAGATTTCAACTTTTTTGAGGTTCAATCCTTGTCCTCTTTCTATCAGCGCTTTAGAGCAAATCTTATGAAAGAGGCTTGCTCAGCCATGGATCCTTCGAATTAAAACTTTATCCTAAATGCCGGGTGTCATTCTCTTGATAAGGTTTTTCTAGTTTTCCCATTAACGTTGAGCGGGCCGAGTTTGAAGCAGTTGCTCAAGATAAAAACCATCTGGCGTTATCTTTTCAAATTCTTTTTTTTAAGCGTTCTGCTGATTCTGGCACAGATTATAATAATTCTTTAAATTATGACTTCTCTAGGGGTGATTATCTCTCCCTTTTTAATTACCTGGCTACTATAGATTCGAACTTTATTTTAGCAGGGAAAAGTGTAACTGATATGGTTCTTTCTTTTCATGCAATTATCAATGAAGCCATCGGAATTTATGTTCCTCTGTTAAATGCAGGCGTATAAGTCGTGCAAGGGTTGGTGCTTCTTTTCCACTATGGGTATCAAAGGAGACGAGGAAATGCTGGTTTACAAGGCAGTATTTACATCGGAAATGGAAGAGAAGTAAAGATGTAAATGATTATCAAAATTTTTCAAAAATGAGGAAAATTTTTTTAACTTTCTTTCGAAAGGGATAGGTCTCGTTATTTCTCTTCCTTAGAGAATGATATCAACTATTATCCCAAAGACTTTTGGAGGGTTGAAAACAAGCTTCTTGGGAGAGGAAGGAATAGTGACCCCGACTCTTTAAATTTTCTGAAAGACAACCTTAATGGTGTGGCTTCTTATTTTCAAAGAACAATGTCTAACAATATCGAAACCGATTTCTCTTTTGATGAGACTGAATATCTGGAAAAGCTCTCCGCTCATATATCCAACAAATTTAACTTCAGGTATCAACCTTGTCGAAATCATTACTTTGGCAAGAAAGATTAAATGTTCAAAAAGCGTTGACGTATTTGGGATCCCTGGTTTTATTTATAAGGGCTGTATTTCTGCGCTTGCTTTGCCTTTAAGTCGTATTTTTAATGAAATAATCTCCACGGGCATTTACCCTGACTCTTGGAAATTTACTTATTGTGTTCCCATTCCAAAATCTAACGGTAAAAAGACGATTGAAGATTTTAGACCTATTACTTTAATGGCTTTTCCGGCCAAACTTTTGGATACATTTTTATCAAGGGACATCAATAATTACTTTAGTTCAATTATCCCTGTTTGGCAACATGGTTTTGTGAAGGGTCGCTCGACGGAGTCAAATTTATTGGTCCATTTTACACATGTATGTGATGCCCTAGTTACACATGATCAATTGGATGTTGTATATATTGATTTCTCGAAAGCATTTGACTCAAATCATACTAGGTTAATTGCTAAATTAAAATATTTGGGTGTTGGCAATGCTGCAACTATTCTCCTTAAAGATTTATTATCTAACCGTTCTTTTAGAGTTCGTATTCCTCAAAATGCTTCTCCGATTATGAGGACCACTAGTGGTATTCCTCATGGATCTCCACTTGGTCCCCTATTGTTTGTGCTCTATTTAATTGATGTCGGTTGCTATGTGGATATGAATAGAGTTAATTTCTTGGCTTATGCCGATGAAGTTAAGATCTCGTATAAAATTAAATCCACGTGGTATTGTGTTGTCCTGCAACAACAACTGTCTAATTTGGAAATTTGGGCTAGGCAGAATCATCTGCAAATTAATATTGATAAGACCATGTTTATGTCTATCTCCAAAAAGGATCTTCTTATTAATTATCCTTATACAATTTGTAATACTGCTCTCAAACGTACTAAGTCATTCAGGGATCTTGGTATTACTTACGACGACTCTGGTTCCTTTAACGAGCATATTAAATTATTAATTAATTATACTTCGAAAATGTTTGGTTTATTTTATAGATTAAGAAATGTTTTTACTAAGGGATACACATTTTATACTTTATACAATCATCTTGTCTTGTCTAGAATTAATTATGGGATGATAATTTGGTACACGAGAAGCTTTTATTTGTCTATACGTTTGAACAATAAAATGAATAGAATTGCTAAATTTATATCATCTTTATCTGTGTTTGACGCTCCGGTCCACGACTTGAATGTTATGGCAGATCAGCATTTTTTAAATTGTTTACAAAAAATTTTTGTTGGTACTTTTAACGTTATTAATCTTATCAATTTTGTGGATATTCGTTCTTCATCTGGTGCTATCCGTAAAAGAAATTGTTTGTCTTTTTCTATTTTTTATAAATCTAATATTAAATATTTAGATGTTAGGTTTAAATTGGTCGATTTCTATAATCGTGCAATCCTAAACCTGAAATTTTTTAATTTTTTTTTTTTTTTTTTCTTTGTGGTTTGTTTGTTTTCCTCTTTCCTTTGCTTCTTGTTGTAGTATTTTATTGCTTTATTTTTATATTTGTTTCTCTATCCATATCTAATTATCTGTAATCTAATTTCCTTTCTTATTTTATGCAGGGTGATTTACATCGAATGTAAAATACTTAAAGGGGGTATTATAGAGGTTAAGATAAACACAAAACGTCCTATGAACATGGGTTCAAATATGAACGATAACTGAGATATGAACAGAAATAAAAATGCCGCCACCAAGATCAACAAGTTAATAACTCAGATTCTGTAAAGCCTAGATTAATGAAATTTGGAGGAATAACAGAGTACATAAGACTGTGTATACCTTTAAAATTTGATCTAATTCTAACAAGAAGTTTCCAAGTTACTCATTCAACATCATAATATGTACGTGTTCACTTGTGAGTACTAACTAGCACTTGTCACAATTTTGACTGTGTAACTCGGAAACTTCTCGTTGGAATTCAATCAAATTTTAACGGTATACACAGTCTTATGTACCTTGTTATTCCCCCAAATTGCATTAATCTAGGCTTTACAGAACCTGAGTTATTAACTTGTTGATCTTGGTGGCGGCATTTTTATTTCTGTTCATATCTCAGTTATCGTTCATATTTGAACCCATGTTCATAGGAGGTTTTGTGTTTATCTTAACCTCTATAACACCCCCTTTAAGTATTTTACATTCGATGTAAATCACCCTGTATGTATATTCATCAACCCTGTTCTGGGCCTTGGCCTGTTGGGGGCAATGTGGGATTTTCTCCCTCCGGTTTATCTGAAGGGTTTCCTCCCATCGTTGTTACATTATTATTATTATTATTATTATTATTATTATTATTATTATTATTTTGAAGGTGTGTGGATTAGGTTTTAACAAAATGGAAGACCAGAAGTGTTGATTGGTTGGATTTAAATTTCACCTAATCAGTTATTGGCAGATTGTGAACATTGTTTTGAATTTGTAGCTGATAAATTGCTCAGAGATTGCATAGAAATCATTCTTTTGGGGGATTTAAATCTCCACCAAATTGCTTTGGACTTATGTCAATACAGCGGTAGCCACTTAATGTAGCCATGTTTAATACGGCCACTCCAGCCCTGTCCGGAATTTTCTAACTGTTTGAAAGTGGGCAGTAACAAATTTTTGCTTTAACTGGCCAAAGTCCGCTTGATATGTCCACCCTTTTTCAGTGGTAGCTCCAAATTTTACTTTTTTACCTCTTCTCACTCCGGATAAATGAACACTCCTCTTATAATATCCACTTTTCATTTCCTTCTAAGCCAATGGGCAATGCTGCCCAAAATTACTGATTGGTCAATGATAACACAGCAATCACTATACGTGTATATAAACTTCGTACTTGGAATTCAGAACACAGCACTGGAAAGTCAAAATATCCACGCTGCTTCAAAAATGTGAAAACTTTCCCTGCTGTTTACGAATCGTTTACCAATGCATGGATGACATCAGAAATCTGGATTAATTGGCTAGCTCAATGGAACAAGCATCTTAGAACATGGTTCGTACAACTGAGAAGAACAAATTTTCAAGGACTTTTCAAGCATTTATCAACATTTTTCAAGGATTTTTTAAAACACACACGTTATAAATAATTACAACACTACACAGATATTGCTTAACTTCAAAGAATGTGCGTGTTAAGTGAAAGCTCACCAGGCCACAGCTCCCCCCCCCCCAAAAAGGTAGGTTAGTTTAGGATGTTAGATTAGGTAGGTTAGCCCTAACCTAATCTTACGCATATCATTCCCCAAAAGAGTAGTTTACAAATATATGTTCAACATTTGGCCAACATTTTCATAGTTCCCAATGAGTTCTCTGTTTAAGTTAATTACCCAGTTTCTTCACTCCTACTGGCACACCAATGATCCTCAAGAGGGAGGGGGGGTAAAATATTCCCCAGTTAAATTGTTTTCAAGCCACTGTGAATTGTTATGCATTGTTCCAAATTTTAATATCAAGCAAATATGAAAAGTTTTTTGTAATACAAACAAATCAAAATAGTTTGTTAATTTCACTCTGACATCTTTTGATTAATTATACCCATTCTTTGTAATATTTTACCCAAAAATTATTTTCGAAAATGTAATGAAATAAATAGAGGTCTACGACAATACGGATACTATTATATTTATTGCTGACGCACGTTTCGGTATTACACCATTCTCAAGGCTAGCAAAATAGTAACAAAACAAGTACTAGTTACATTATTGTCAGATTATATAGCATAACAGGAGGGGTGTCCACTAATCAGACTGCTGATTGATGGACTTACAGCGTCAAAAGTTTGGGGTTGATGTTGGTTATAGAAGGCAGACCTACTAGAGGGCTCATATCCAGTTGTTACGATCTGGAAGATCGATTATGAAGTCAATTATGGCATCGTTGTCGAAGGATATTTGATTGTTAAGCATCTTTCCTTGGTTGGAACATCGATGTTTTCTAATTTCCATTTCTTCGTGGATGGCTATCTTCTCTGCTCCCTTTCCTATCCATATCACTTTCATGCAGTCTTCAATTGGCAGCACACGTTGTTTCATTGATATTAAGTGTTCCGCATAAGTGGAATTTTTGTCCTTGTTAAGCCAGGATCTTCTGTGTTCCTTGAATCTTGTGAGGAATAAGCGTCGCGTTTATCCAATATAGTTACTCTAGGAGCGCCGCATTGATCCTACTCGTTAATATTTTGCTAGCCTTGAGAATGGTGTAATACCGAAACATGCATCGGCAATAAATATAATAGCAGAGCTGCCAACCTACAAGGGTCAAAAATCGGAACCCTATGCAGAATAGGGTCCATACCCTTCCGAACTCGGAGCAACCAGGCGCGAAGCTTCTCTAGCCTTTGCATGTACTGTTTTGAGTTGATCGTGGTTCCTGGCTCCAAGAAGTCAAGGCGGACAACACCCTGGAAGTCCCAAAAGATGGTCAACATGACTTTCCCTGTTGACTCGACAACCCTGAACTTTTTGGGACGTGGAGATGTTGCATGGCGATATTCCAACGATTGTCGTTTGTTCTCTGGGTCAAAATGATGTGCCCATGATTCATCCTCCGTGAGAATGCGCTGCAGAAAAGCCTCACCCTCACGCTCGTACCGGGCCAACAGATCCTGGCAAACGTTCTTTCTCTTGTCTTTGAGTTCAGGAGTGAGCATATGCAGTACCCAACGAGCACACACCTTACCTTATAGATAAGTTTGCGTTCTGCGTTTTGACATATTTCCAGGCAATGATTATATTCAAAATGATGTCTATTTACATGACACACTGAAACCAGCTACTTCAGTAACCTGAAGGCAAGCTTTACAGCGTTCCCGCTACTAGCGCTATCCACATTTCCGTTTCCGGTAAAATCTAAAACTTGGTACGACTTTCGGTTTCACCTAAACGGAATAAAATACTATAATAATGTGGCACTAAGCTAAGCTTTGGCGTGACAGAAGAGGTAAATAATTGCATCTTGCCCAGCAATGGTCAAATTTCGTGAATGGCTTAAATCGGACTATATTGGTCCAAAATCGTATTCTCGGAACAAGATAAAAAAAGCGGAACAAATACGATAAAATCGGAACACTTGGCAGCTATGTAATAGTATCCGTATCAACGTAGACCTCTATTTATTTCAGTTCATAACAATACTAGACCATGGACATCATGAAAATGTAATGGAGGAGTATAAAAGTGACTGTTGAAAATAAAATCAAAATGAAAACTGCAAACATTTGGATGTAAACAGTAAATGTGTACGGGAATAAATCTATTATAAAAGATTGTCATTTTTGTGGTGTTTTGATTTATTTTTTTTAGCTTTAAAGTATGTTATATACAGGTAATTTAGAGCCATTTATATTTTTGTTTTGTAATTTTTGTAAATAAGCAATTACTCATTAGTTTAAACTTAAATGAGTTCAGTCTCCTATTTAATGGGGAAAAATCGTAAAATTAATAAAAACAAAA
>JAHWFO010040189.1:70474-86080 GCA_023313115.1 Rhysida immarginata
TTTTGTTTTTATTAATTTTACGATTTTTCCCCATTAAATAGGAGACTTAACTCATTTAAATTTAATCATTTAAACTCCTTAAATCAATAATTAATCATTAGTTTTCATTGCAATTTAATTTATCCTAAGGAATTGGTTAATATATAAATATTAAATATCAATAATTTTATAACCTCAAAATTAACAAAAATAATGAAAACATTAACAATTGGTTGATTTGGCTACAAGAATAATAAATCTAAAAATTTCTATAAATTTTATATAAATATGCTATTTTTTTTTTTTATATATAAATCTTCAAGAAAATATATTCCTTTAAAATTTTAAATAAATCTGCACAAAACTAGTTTCTTTAAAATTTGAGTAAATTTTAAATGAAATATGAAAAATAAATAAATTTGTAAAAATTTTACAATATATCTTTAAAAATCACTATAATACATTTTTTACTTGACATATAGAAATTAGTTTAGTCCAAATCATATTTAGAAGAACTGAAGAAAATAATTTTCAGTGATAAAACAAAATAGAATTCCAATAGTTCCTCTTTCCACCTTGAAAATGTATTATAGTGACTTTGAAGAGACATTTTAAGGATCTTAGAAGTATATTTTATATAGATTTACTGGCATTTTAAAGGATTATATTTTCATATAATTTAGTATAAAAAAAATAGCATAATATAAATTTATAGACATTTTAAGGTTTATAATTCTTGTAACCAAATCAACCAAATGTAAAGTTTAATTTTATTTTCTTCATTAAATCTGAGATTATAAAATTATTGATGTTTAGTATTTATATAATCATTTGTTTTGTTTATAAATATAAAAAACATAAGAATACATGAATGCATTTTATTTTATTCAATACAAATAGCATATACAATATGTTGTAATACATTAAATTTTAAAAAAAAAATCTGTAATGGCCATCTGCTTTCTTTCTATAACTTGCCTCCCCAAAAAGTCCTCCATATCTGACATTGTGAAGTTAAATATTTCTGGTGCACCGCTATGCTGTGCAAAATAGTTTCGTAAGCTTTTTATAGCCTCCATTGCTACCAAAGTTGAGACGGGCGTCACCTCTGGTTCTAAATGGCCATTTTCATCTTCGTCTTCGTCTTCCTGATCGCTATGAATTTCATTTTGCTTTTGTCTCCAATCTAATTGCAGCACAAATTGGATCCCGACTGAGTAGCATGCGACAATCGACAATCGAACATGTTAGACTGAGTAGCATGCAGAGATTTCCGGGTTTGCGTATGCTATACTGACCAACCAATGAAATGTGAACTGGGCTTAATTAGTCCATTGGCCCATTTGCAACTTTCGCATGGGCTGCATTAACCATTTAGTGCAAGACATGTGAACGATGTACGTTGTACTGAAGGGATAATTTAACCAAGGGGATGTAAAATTAGTACGTTATTCTGAAATGTACGTTAAAGTGAGGTACGTTATTCTGAAACTTTTTAGCATTAAAATACCTACGTTTGGGACGGGGATTTGAAATTTGTACGTTATTCCGAAATGTACGTTAAAGTGAGGTACGTTGTAACGGGGTTTTACTGTACTTTTGCTTAAAACAGACACCGGTTCATGTGGCCACTTAAACACGGCCTCGAGGCAGCCATATTAGGCGGTGTCCACTGCATTATGGTATGAATTTTTATGTTGAACAGCATTTTCAAGTTGTTAATGAATTCTATCAGTTAACAAATACACTACCCTATCAAAAGTCATAGGACACCATCACTTTAATAGAAACACTAAAAAATATACATATTTTATTATCTTGTTGGTCCACCTTTTGCTGATATCACAGCTTCTACTCTCTGGGGCATACTATCCACAAGTTTTTGATACGTTTCGAGAGGTAATTTTCGCCATTCTGCCATAAGTGTCTTGGACAGTTTGGTCACGGATTTCGGGTGTTCCGCACAAGCGTGCAATAGACGTTCCAACACGTCCCACAGATGTTCGATGGGGTTCAGATCGGGGCTCTGGGCAGGCCAGTCAAGTTCTCGAACCCCCTTTTCATCAAACCATGTGCCCACAGCCCTTGCTTTATGGCAAGGTGTGTTATCGTGCTGAAACAGAAAAGGGCCATTGCCAAAGTGCTGCGTTCTCCAGAATGTCTTGGTAACTTTCTGCATTTAAATGTCAGTCTACAGAAACGACTGCACCCAACCCATACCAAGAAAAGCACCCCCAAACCATCACCGACCCTCCGCCGAACTTCACTGTGGGCACAACACAGCTTGGCAGCTAATGTTCGCCGGGCATTCACCATACCCAAACCCGTCCATCCGATTGCCAGATGGTGTAGCAGGACTCTCACTCCATTCAACTATTCACCATTGATCCAGAGTCCAATGTCGTCACTCTTTGCACCATTGCAATATCCTCACTGTGTTGCTGGTGCTGATGTGAGGTTTGTGGGCTGCCGCTCTACCATAAAAACGATTGCATGCAGTTCCCTGCGAACAGTCAGGGTGCTCACAGTTGTTCCTGTCGACTCTATGAACGATCTTGTCAGTCCATCAAGCGATGTGTGACGGTTTGCAGTGACCACTTTACGAAGAGCCCTTTGGTCTCTGGCAGACTTGATCGTGGGTCTTCCAGTGCTAGGCGGAACACTTGTGGTGCCTTTCTCTTTTCATGCCCGGATGACGTTGTGAACGGCCGATTTCGGGATGTTTAGGAGGGTTGACGTCTCTCTAACAGTTTTGCCTGCGAGATGGCACCCAACAATTGTACCTCTTCGGAAGTCTAAGAGCTCTTTTCTTTGAGACATTCTTACAGCATTCACGCAAGCATCATCTCATAATAGCATACTCTCTGTTCTGTAGTGCTGGTAAGAATGCCAACAGTGAAATTGCAAAGGAAATGTCTCATTTTCATGCAAATCAGGGTTGTCCCATGACTTTTGATAGGGTAGTGTACAAAGCAGATTTGTACTCAAGACGACAGCGAATCCCTTTTAGATCTCGTTTTCACTTCTTTGACTAATTTAACTTTCAAAGAGAATCTTGAGAGCTTGTTACCTATTGACACTTTCCATCCGTTTTTTATACTTGGTCTTAAGATTAATGTTATAAAGAATCCTCCTTATCTACACTGCTTTCCTCATTCCTTCAGCGTTTAGCACATGCTGTTGCGGTCCTTATTCTTGAAGAATGCCAGGCCCCTAAAGTTGTAAAAGCATCTAGTTCCACCTTATACAAGATCTAATTTCAGCGAATTTCTTGTTTGAATTGATACCAAATTTATAACGGCGGATGCATAGACAAAGCAAGACGCTCCAAAATGAGCTGAACACGCGATGCTGTTTGGAGTTGGATACCAGTTCTCTCGCTGCAGTGCCTCGCTGTAAAAAACTAATCCACTGTTTTTTAATAGATTCTAATTCTGGAAATCTATGAATCGTGAAATTTCTATCCGACTGTCTACTTACATATCCAAACAGAGAACAAATTGAAGGCATTCCATCATAAAACAGGTTAGCAAAATCTTATATGTAGAATCGTTCTAAGCGAAACTAGAATCAAAAGCGAAGAAATTCCCTGAGGTTCTTGCGGCAGGAAATGACGCCTTGTTCCGCCGTGTTCTCTGAAGAAGAGATGGAAAATCCCACGGTCAATTTTCAATTTTCCGAGGCAGTTTTCTTAATAAAATATTAGGAAAAATCGAAAAATTTTGAATATATACTTTTTTTAAAATGGATTAATGTTATGATGCAAAAAAAAAAAAAAAAAATAAAGTCGATTTTTTCCGTGGCCATTTTTTTTCGATGGAGTTTAAGTGAACATTTAATTGAGAAAGATTTTATTAATTACATTATGGAACTATGGAAAAAAAAAAAAAAAATTTAAAAATAAACCTAATCCCTTCTGGAACTTTTATCTCCTCCAATGTTAAAATCAAAAGTAAAATTTTAATGATTAAGAAAAATGAGCAATTTTTAACAGATCCTTAGGACAATGGAAAAACGTTTGCTGACAATTTTCAGCAACTATTTAAACAAAATGATCCACCAGGATACCGGGGAGGCTGAGACAATTTCACAAACCTCTCTAACAATGGTTCCTTTGATAAAACTAAGGTGATTAAAGCCATAAAAGATCTTAAAGGGCAACTGACATCAAAAATCACCTATCAATTTTATTATTTTATAACATAAAGGGCCATCAACTAACTCTTATTCGACTTAAGTAGTTTTTTAAATATTATTTTTCAAACATCAGTTTTCAAAACTCATTTCGTTTTGAGCTTCGCCTCAATTCACCGCTAGCCGTGATGTCACACTGAAGAATCATCTTGGCTATCTAACATAGAATTACTCATTTTAAATTTAAATGTGGTCAGTCTCCTTTTAATGGGGAAAATCGTAAAATTAATAAAAACAAAAAAATAAATAATAAATAAAGTCACCAATCTTGAAAAACGATGAAGAAACTTGTGAGATGGAAGAAAACTCAAAGGATGTAGTCTATTGAAGATGTTGTTGATAGTGGAAAACTATAATCTTGAAGGAAGTGTTGGTTTTGAAATACAGATGAAATTTTGAAGACTGGGTTTATTTCTGCTATCAACAACATCTTTATATTGACTTTATTTATTATTTATTTTTTTGTTTTTATTAATTTTACGATTTTCCCCATTAAAAGGAGACTGACCACATTTAAATTTAAAATTAATCATTTAAACTCCTTAGATCAATAGAATTACTCATCATCATTTTTATTTTTCGATCATTTTCTATCCTTAATTTTGGAAAATCCAAATAAAAAAATGAGATCTACTTACATTGAAATGTTCCTTATTGCACTAGCGTTATTCGGGTTAAAATTTGCAACAAACTTGAACTTTAGTTTATTTTTCATTATCTGATTAATATGTGTCAGTTTCAAATGTTCAAGTGAAAGTTACAAGATTTAAAAAGTGAGCAATTTATACATGGACTGTGACCTTGGCCTCTCATCTTGTTTCTCATTTTTTACTTTTGTTTATATTTTATATCTTTCCTAAAGTGTGACAATTATATATAAGGGGCACATATATATCGTTAAATCATTTCATATTTACATAATTAATCAATTGTAGATTGGTTTGTTAACGCGCCTTATTACTGATTAACAATTAGACTCATCAGTTTATATATTAATAATGTTTTTATAACATTCTCTTATGTATTTACTTCTTGTAATAATTTCGCTCTTCACCCGTATATGTTTCTCACACCCGTGTCAATTTCTCTTATCATTGGGATGAACCGGTGCCCATAAATATATCTAATTATAAATATTGGTTAATGTTCACTTCTGCAAATCGCGCGATTACTTGTCATGCGACCAAGTAAAGAATTTATTTGAATTTATTTTTTTAAAGACTGAAGTGGGTGACTACAGACCCATCTCTCTTCTAACTACTTTTAGGAAAGTGTTTGCGACTTTGATCTTTAATCGGCCATCCCCCGCTGTTGATCCATGGTTTGCTGATCAGCAACATGGATTTAGGAGGGGAAGATCTGTCACCACAAACCTGGTCTCCTATGTTGGATTGGTCGATGAGGCTTTTAGCAACAGCCCACAGATTGATTACATACATTTTGAACTTTCATTGGCTATTGATTGTATAAACCATTCCCTGCTTGTTGAAAAGATGAGAGACATACAATAGTTGGGCCTCTCCTGGAGCTTTTGAATGACTTTCTAACAAATATGACTAGTTTCAATAAGATCAATAATATACCCTCCAGGACAAAAGTTTGGAAATTTTTAATTATTGCAACTACCGTATTTGTATTTTAAAAAGTAAAATAATAGGAAACTGGCTAATTAAAGGGAAAAATGATTAAAATAATCGATTCCTACTACTCAAATCAGCAAGATGGGGGCCCTTTGCCACACATTTAAATATTTAATGTCCTGGCTAGAAGACCTGGTGCTAAAGACCTAGAAGAAGTTTAGGTGCTAAAGTGGCGTGGGAATAGCCTGGACATGAATCCAATTGACAAGATATGGAACATCATGAAGAAGAAAATTTCAAGTTTGAAGCCAACCAACATCAATGAGCTTCAAAGTACTGTCCAAGACATTTGGTGTAAATTTACAAAAGAAGAATGCCAAAACCAAATTAAATCTCTGCCAAGGTGAATAAAGACAGTTGTCAATACCAGGGAAGGCTGGACAAAATACTAAATTTTTAAATTTGTATAATCTTTTCATATATAATTTAAAATTTCCAAACTTTTGTCTCTATCATTGTTTACTTTTTTTATTTGTTTAATTAATCTAATACTGACTTGCTTGTTAATAAATAATATTTTAGATGTAAAAATGAATGACAAAGATGATTTTTTAATCATTTTTTCCCTTTATTTAGACAGTTTCCTATTATTTTACCTTTTTAAATCCAAATAGTTGCAATAATTAAAAATTTCCATATTTTTGTCCTGGAGGGTAGTCACAACTTCTAATTTTCTGCAACAGAAGTGTATACCACATTCTTTAGGGCCCCTTCTTTTCTTAATTTATATGAATGATTTATCATTTAAAATATCTCAGAATCATCTTCTCTATGCTGATGACGATAAGATTTATCGTAACATTAAAGCTAAAATCGATTGCTTGTCTTTGCAGATGGATATTTATGAGTTCTCTATTTGGTATTTAAATAATGGACTTTACTGAAATATTGAAAAAACTAAGATTATTACCTTTACTCGTAAAACGAATCCCTTTATCCATCAATATTTGCTCAATGGGAAATATATTCATAGAGAATGATGTGTTTAAGATCTTGGTATCCTAATGGATGAGAGATGCCTTTTCTCAAATCATGTTGAGCATTTTCTAAATTGTTCTCTTAGACGCCTTGGAATTATCTTTCGTTTCATTAAAGGATAACTCCACCCTAATATACAACTTTATTTAAAATGAAAGTTCAAGATATAAATAATAACGTAGCATAAATGAAAAATTTCAAATCGAACGTGAAATATACAAAACGAACTAAAATTACAAAAGTCAAGGTCACTTTCCATGCTCCATTACACAAACAGGAAGTGACGTCCTCGTTTATTTCTATACACAGGCTATTTTACGATGGCTTGTGCTTATGAACAAGAGGATTACACCAGCAGCAAATCTGAATTGGATGTAGATTTTAATTCCTTTTTAAAAGATATGGAAGAAGTTTCATTCGGAAATGACACAGATGTTCAGCCTTACTGTTATGAACCGCTCAGACACGATCATTCTTCGCGTATCTTGCCTGTAAGTGAGCACGAACTTTGCAGAGACCAATGTGGCTGAATCCAGGTAAGTACAAATACTGACAATGCTTATTAATTAATAAACTACACAAACTGATTATTATACTATTATTATTATTATTATTATTATAGGCATTTTTCAGCGTAGAATAGTGTGAGAATACATGATAGCAAATTGTGCGATTTTAGGAAGTGGAAAGTTCTGAAAAGCATTTCGCAATTTCCCGAGTCGGCTGGGCCCCTCGTATCTCGTAGCTGCTATCAGACGGCATGGAGCTATTTTTTTGTCACATTAATCACACAAAAATTAGTGGAAATGAATAATTTATTATGTGGAGCAGATACAGTAATAATAATTATTCTAAAAATGAAGGTGGCCGGCCCGAACAAAAAAGTTGAGAAATGTATGCTGTTCTGAACTTTTACCCTATATATATTCTTTATTGCCTGCTTTCTCCAGCGCTTCATAGGAGCTAATCGTTTAGGTAGCTCCTGGATCACTCCAAAAATATTTGGCCGTCGAAGGGTAGGGACAGCATCCTGCTTCAAGTATTTTATTCGCTTCACATTCAAAGATTTTAAGAGTTCGGATCAATAGTGAAGCATGAGGTTTTGAAATGAGCAGAGCAAATACTTGAGTATGCTGAAGGGCACCAATTTTCTCTCGTTTCGTACTAATTCTGACTTAGGAACCTTATGAAAAGATAAACTTTTTTCAGTACCTAGGTTGTTACACTCATACACAGAACGATTGGAAGGTATGATTTAATTTAATTAGGGATCGCAATGAAAGAGATTCTCTCTAATACAGTTGAGGACCACAAATCCGGAATCCTCAGGACCAGAAACCTTTCAGATTCGTGATTTTCCAAATATATTTAAACTCATGTGTATATATTTAATTAAATAGTTTCTGATGAAAGTTTCGAAAAAGTTTAAAGTAAATACTGATATCTGGATTTGAGTCCTCAACTGTATTTATGCGACTGAAGCCTAGTCTCGCCGTGACGTTGATCAGAGGCAGTCAGCTGATACAAAATGGAGTGCGAGGGTTAAGTCCAGAAGTACCATTTTTTACATTTAAAACACAATTTTCATAATGAAACAATGGTTTTAAAATTTTTCTATTGCTACAGTTGTATTTTATTTAATGAAAATAAATGAATAACCACAGTGATACAGAAACAAAGTTATTTATTGCATTACGCATTTCGACAGACCGTCATCGTCAGAGGCTAATAGTGTTACAAGGAAATGTGGAAAACGCTGCCCCTTATATATTTCCCCCCAGGTTCGCGGACCTAATGGAAGTCTCATCTTTCACGCCGGCTTAATGTAGTGCGCTTCCGGTCTTCTAGTTCTAGAAGGAAGTCTATGAGGCCAATGCTATTCCAATGACTATTGCATTCCGAACCTGCAACAATTCCAAGCGTATACTCAACCCGGCAAAAACAAAACATGAAGAAGACCCATACCAAGGTGCAGGAGTTTATAAATTGCAGTGCCCAGACTGCGAAGCCTTCTACATCGGATCCATGTCCCGGTCGTTCTATGAAAGATTTCATGAACACCAGAGGGCGTGGGTCAATAAAGATGGAAGATCGGCTTCGCGGACCATCTGATCACTGCAAAACACAGGATGGAAGACACCAACGACTGCTGACATGTACCATGGAAAGGAAAAGAAAAGGACAAGATACTCATATACGAAGAGATGGAGATAAGAAGATCAAATCGCTCAAACAGCACTCTCCTCAACAACCCAACAGCTTTCGAGAGAGACGGTCTCAGACTTTCTACTAGAACTAAAAGACCGGAAGCACGCCACATTAAGCGGGTGCGACAGATGAGACTTCCATTAGGTCTGCGAACCAGGGGGGATAATATAAGGGGTACATATTGCATTGTAACACTGTTAGCCTCTGACGATGACGGTCTGTCGAAGCACATAAGGCAATAAATAACTTTGCTTCCGTATCACTGGTTATTTATTTATTTTCATTCAAGATTGTGATTTTAGTCATGGATTTCAACGTATTTTATTTATCGATATTTTGAGTGGAGTTGAGCTTTAAAATTCTAAATAATATCGAGGTCTTAATCGGTTTAAGTGTCTTATCTTGACCTCTTTCAGATTTGGGATTTGTGTTTGGGGCCATAGAGCTCCCTCAACTCTCAAAAAGCTGAATAAGATCTATTCCCGTTTCTTTCTTTTATTTTTTATATATAAGCAATATTTTAAGTGTAATGTACCTTACTCTTTTTCTAGACTTGGAGATATTACTGGAATGCTGGCATTAGATTCACTTTTTAATATTGGATGTTTCTCTTTGATTAATAAAATTATTACAGGTAAGAGTAAGGTTCATAAAATTTAAATCCGTCAAAAATCCATTTTGTATTTATACAATCATTTTAGTTTCTTAGGCAGAATTCTTGATGCCTTTAACGATTATACTGACTGTTGGTTTGTTTGTTTTTTGTTCTTCTGTGAATTTTTTTTTTGTTTTAAGTTCTAGGTCCCAGCATTTTGGCTTTTGATGTCACTGGTTTCCTTTTCTCTTACATGGAATAAAAAATTTGGATAGAATTGAATTGAATTATTATTATATTTGCAGGAGTAGAAATTAACTATTAAATGTGGTTGCCCACTTGGCAACTAATCCAAAAATTCTGGTTGCCCAATTTCAAATGTGATTGCCAACATGGAGTAGAATGAAATTTAGGATATCCATTATAAGTTATCTTTACACGAAGATATACACAATCATATAAATCACTCGTGACAACATCACTGTCTTAAGTTTTACCATAATCATACTCTTTCTATGAATATGGTTTACTAAAAAAAATTATTTACACTTGAGTGAAGATTATTACCTTCTGACTTACAGTCACTGGCCTGGTTGTTTCAATAATACCACCAGTACCTTCAATCTCACTTTCTACAGTATCAGCTTGAGGGCTTCTCAGTTTACGCTTACCATAGGGTTTAAGTAAAGGACAGTATGGACTGATTCTCAGTGATAAACCATAAACTAATAGCTTCATCAAGATTAAAATGTGCCATCCATGTGCGGGGGTGGGACTAAAATATAGTCCTGTGAAGATTCTCAACCACCCGTACGTCGCGGCAAGGGAGGGAGCGATGCAAAAAAGTATTAGGCAGTACGTTTTAAGTAATTAACACACATTTGGTCAATTATTCAAAAATTTAATTAAACACACAAACTTATTTGCAATGTAAATAATTAAAAGAAAGGTCAATCAATAATATAATTAATAACAAATTCAGGGGCCCACTAAGAAAACAAAACAATGTATTAAATTCTAACAGCAAATTAATAACAGCAATTACTAACAACTACATTGGTTAATTATGCAACTAACATAATATGCATAATTAAAATTGGCATCTTGCCGACATAAGTGCTCTGCTTCAGGGTTGTATGCTACAATGTACAAGGGCTATATGCACCAGTCACTCCGGATGCATTAATTGGGACCCATAGAGCCTAAGAATTAGTCTAAACTCGGAACGCGTCATGTACCCCTTTTTATTTAAATCACCAGGAGGGATACTGTAACCCACGTAAACAGTATAGTAGAGCAATTCCCTTTTGACGCTATAGCGCGCAATCGCGCCTTAGGCTCAACCTTCCCTTCTTACTTAAGCGCAGGTGTGAGCAATCGCTCTCAATACAGCCATGTGACTCTTTTTCTTAGTTCTGACTCTCAATATTATCGCTTGGAGCCACTTATGCCGACTCAGCTGAACAAAAATCGTTCAGGATTTATAATCCTTTCTTTTATGCCATAGAGAGTCGAATACCATTTAAAAATATGATTCGCTAACTATGTTTAACATAATTATGAATTATTCTAATAAAATTGTTCGTAAAACATAACATGCGTCAGTCTTGTCCAGTATTTTTTTAGACAATAACAACAAACGATAAAAAATACGCAGTTTTTCGGAGAATTTCTCCTCACTACAACAAAGGTCCACTTTTTCCGCTGAAGACATTGTTGCCATGAAGTCGACCTCGCATGCTGATATTTGATTTTAATTTCGGACAAGGCCTCAAGAGAGCGTCTAAAAAAAAATCGAATGGAACCAGTGTCCATGCCAGCGTTCGTCAGTGATGTTCCCTTTGTTTTGTGTGAGCTTCGAAGTTGAGAAAACAACTTGCCGGCGTGTTTGGTGAGACCGTTCTTTTACTTGTTCCCCCCCCCCCACACGTGGGTGGCACAAAATGGTGCCCGAACAGGGACCTCGTTAATTCGGCAGTAGTTTCTAATTATTAAAGCCATGCTTAGATAGCGTGTTTTAAGTCTTTGGAGGTGTTGTGTTGAATAAGAGAGGTATAAGGATAAACTATAGGAGTGTTAGGGGAATAGTATAGCAATCAGTATAGAAGATGCCTAATGACGGTGAAGGGGAAAATGCGGGTGAGGCAGTAGAGCCCAAGATGGCAGGGTATACTGGTACTGTCCCTGCATTCTTCACGGATGGAACAGGGATAAGCGTGTCTGGTTTTCTGAAGGCCGTGGAGAGTATTGGTGCTCTGGGGCACTGGAGTGACGAAATAAAACTTACTGTGGCCAAATCCATATTAAAAGGCGCTGCCAGCAAGAAAAGCAGCGGACCTTGAGCTGTTCAACGTCGACAGCTATGCCATTTTCCGATCTCGATTCGGCCAATTGTTTGGTCGAGTAAAGATCGACAAGGACTATGGCAAAGAGCTGTACAGTGTCATACAGCGGAGGAAAGAAACTGTGCTTGATTATACAGGCAGTCTTCAAATGGCTATGGACAGATTCATTCAGGCGAATCCTAACATGGAGCCTTCGAGGGAACAACTGTTGTTGGAGAGGTTCCGACATGGCACACTTATATCCTCATAAGAAGTTAATTAAGGCTACGGGCCCCAAAACATTTGAGGAGGCGATTAAGTGTGCCATGGAATCAGAGGATCTTGAGAGAAGTTATCATGGGAATGTAGTGGTGTAGCGACTGGTCTGGGACTATGGAGTCTAGTGATCAGGATGGAGGGGCCGTAGCACGACCTAAAAAGCGGAGTAAGAATATCACGAGTGCAGCGGTAAAACCTGTACCGAGGGAATGTGCATGTAAGAGTGAAATAAAAGAACTATGTGAGATGATGCAAAAACTGTTGAAGGAGACGTCAGAAAAGGGACATCATAGCAAAAAGGCAATGAACCGTTTCAGATACGGCGCCCAGGGGCATTTTGCTCGAGACTGCCGTCAGGGCACAAAGCGTGACTCTACACAAGCTACTCGTGATGAGAATCAACTGATTCTGCTAAAGCGGGGGAAGGACCGGCTGTATCGAATCGATGTATCGATTCAGGGACAATGAGTCGATATGTTAGTCGATACAGGTTCATAAGTATTGTTCCTCGATGGTGAACTGTTTCGCCAAGTGCTGCAAGCCCCAGTCAAAGAGGTGGACATGATGGCGAGGGGAATGAATGGAGGGTGTGTGCATATTAAGGAGGTGGTCACGCTCGATATTAAGGTGTGTGGCCGATCCCTGCCACAGTGTAATTTCCTCCTTCACAGATCGCCCATATGATGGGATATCATTCGTGTGTTCAATGGTAACAGTAGTCCGGACAGATGAGGATACTCAGTGTAATCAAGCAAGTGGTGCAAAGGTTGCAGAGAAAACAGTGAAGCACAGGAAAGTAAAAGACAGGGTTAACCAACTCGATAATGATGCAATTGGGATCTTTAACCAGATGGTCCCAGGGGTGCGGGCCATGGTCCATTGTGGCGGCCAAAACGATGATTTGTGACAATTTGGTCCAGTAAAGATCTTAAGTCTCTTGCCTGGGGGAAGGGCGGTGATCAAAAGAATGAGGTTTCACGACGAACAGGTGGTTAATAGGAAGCACATTGTAGTATTAACATCGGGGCATAAGGGATGTTTAAGAGTACGGGGTCGGATGGATAACCCTGGAACTTGTGATGTTGCAGTAAATACTGATAATGTGGCATCACCAGTAATGAAATTAGACGTAGGTACTGAGTGTGAGAAAAAATTAACAGTTGATAGAGCGGTTGGTAGTGATAGGGATGCTGAGCAGCGGAGGGAGAGTGTTGACCGTAATGAAACCGATGTTTTCCCGAAAAGGGAGGTATACCAGGATTCTGTGACGGGTAAATTATACACAGTTTTAGGTGGTAAGAGGGGTGCACCATAGAAGGAACAGAAGAAATTGTGTACAGTAAAGGCACCTTTGAAATAGGATTTGAATGGAATTTTAAAACACAATTACAAGACTGGGACATGTGAGCTAGGATTTTAGTGAGAAGAACAGGGTTCTTCAGGTCGTGTGATGGGGCGCATGTGACTGAGTCAGTGTGTATGTGGGCATAGTGGGGGAGGTGCTCCCGTTGTAGTTTGGATCGTACGTACTTGTGTGTTTATGCCAGTTTGTTTTATGTTCATTTGTTTATCCTGTTATTATAACTTGCTTTGTGGTGTTGTTAGTATATAAAAACGTATGTGATTGTTTGGGATGTGTTGTAATAGGTATTATATAGCTCAGTCTTAGCGTAATTGTTAAGAGCAGTGCAGATTTTCCCGTTGCAGCAACAATGTCTTCAGGAAAAAACTGAGCTTTGTTGTAGCGAGGAGAAATTCTCCTAAAAACTGCCTCTTTTCTATCGTTTGCTGTTATTGTTTAAGAGAAGTTTTTTTTGTCTAAAAAAAAAACACCGGACAGGACGGACGCATGTTATGTTTGTGTTGAAGGGGCTGAAAACAAGTGAGCATCGGGACAGGCTTCGAAAATGGCGCTTGCGTTTCGCTCCCTATGCGAAAACACACGGCATTAAAATTAAACCGACTATTAGGGCAGTTGATTTTACATTTTGCCATGAAGTTAACCTCGCATGCTGATAGTTTATTTTAATTTCGGACAAGGCCTCAGGAGAGCGTCTAAAAAATCGAATGGAGCTTGTGTCCATGCCAGCGTTCGTCAGTGATGTTCCCTTGTTTTATGTGAGCTTCGAAGTTGAGAAAACAACTTGCCGGCGTGTTTGGTGAGACCGTTCTTTTACTTGTTTTTTTTTTTTTTCCCCGGAGAATTTTCCTTATTATTATACAACCCTGAAGCAGAGCACTTATGTCGGCAAGATGCCAATTTTAATTATGCATATTATGTTAGTTGCATAATTAACCAATATAGTTGTTAGTAAATGAAGTTTTATTGCTGTTAGAATTTAAAAGATTGTTTTGTTTTCATAGGGGGCCACTGAATTTGTTATTAATTATATTATTGATTGACCTTTCCTTTAATTATTTGTATTGCAAATAAGTTTGTGTTTAATTAAATTTTTGAATAATTGACCAAACGTGTGTTAATTACTTAAAATGTACTGCCTAATACTTTTTTGCATCGCTTATACGAGGTCCACCCTCCCTTGCCGCGACTTAGGGGGGGGTGAGAATCTTCAAAGGACTATATATTAGTCCCACCCCTGCACGTGGGTGGCATAAAAATTTCTGATAGTGTTGCTTTGCAATATTATTCACATCAAATCAGAAGAAATTGTAATAATTGTTGTTTTTAATAATTTTTGTCATTAAAATCCCCTTTCACAATCTACAATGTGTGTTGGAAGGCTCAGCAGAACATTCAGAAGCATGGAAAAGTTCTTGTATTAAAACCCAAAAGAATCACCAATACTATCCCAAAAGAACAAATTTTTAATGTTTCTATAATTATAGTGTTTTGTGTATACAGAGTTTTTAACATAATCATCCATTCTTTTCCAACGTTTGAGGAAAGTATCTGTACAGGTCATTAGAGAACTTTCCAAATTATGGTGCACCCTCTTTTCTGGCCAAACTTTGAAGTTTTAAAGCATGTATTCTCAGTTAGTTCTACCTTTGTGTCATTAGACCTCTGACTGCATCTTTGAATGCTAGATACCATACTTGTTGGATATTTCTCCATACACTGTAATTGTCAATTTTCATGATGCGGGCCTCCATTACTGGCACTTTGAAACGCCAATTCTGCAATGATTCCCAGACTAGTTTTCAGACACCTACCAAGTGACTGACAACTCGGATCTGATTGCTAATTCTTTGCCGATGTTCATACGCCCAGGTAACCAGGATTAATACATTGTTTACCGCAATGAAATTTCAGCGAGTTGCCAGCCGGGCAACCAGCAGTGAAAAACAGGTTGCCAGAAATAAATTTTCGATAGTCTGTGACAACCAGGCAACCGCCAATTTCGAACCCTGTATTTGTGTTTATCTGTATCAATAAAATTGTGTTTTT
>JAHWFO010040189.1:86180-98829 GCA_023313115.1 Rhysida immarginata
CCCCCCCCCCCCCCCCCCCCTTTTTTTTTTTTTATACTCTCATTTACTTGTAACTTTAATAACCCCGTCTTGGGCTTTGGACTGTTAGGGTGCAACATAGGGGCTTCCCCTTCCATTTATCTTGTGGGTTATCACATTATTATAAATATATTATGAAGTATGTTGTGATTTCACTAAACTTAAGAGATTCTAGGCTTATTCTTTTCCACTTTAAATAGAAGGGAAAACGTTTTTTTTTTTCAATATTTTATTTTACATATTTTTGTGATGTTCGGGTAGTATCATTAAATTAAATAGCTTAAATCTGAAAATTACTGTTCTCCTGATTTACTATTCTACAGTGAAAAATAAACACTCAAAAAGTGTGCACAATATCTTCGCGAATAAAGTCAGACCTCGGACATTCTCAATTCGTGATTCGCAAATTCACAGATCCACGAAACTTTTTTTAGAACTGAACTTCCTTGCATCTGCAATTTTTTCGCACATCCAAGACATGGTATTCTATATTTACATCAAGAATTTGTTTTTTTAAAGGGTAATGTATTAAGCTAACTTTTAAATAAAATTAAAGTGTTTGGGAGCATGACTGGGGTCATATTTACGGTTTCAACTATAGAAACGAGCATATATTACCATTTTTATTGACTCTACCAAACATTTACGAATCCTCTTCATTCGTGATGGGTTCTGGAACCAAACCTCGCAAATGTCCAGGGTCTAGCTGTATACACCACATGTTATATACTTTTTTTACATCCGTGGAAGGGGGCGTGGGGTATACAAAGGTGTGGGTCTTACAATTTCCTTTTTACATGAATTGACATGCTGAACCACACATTCTTTAACATTTACTGAAATACGATGGCAACAATTTAAATAAATGAAGTAATCAGCTCGATTATATTTCTTAACATGCAAATGATTTTGAATATAAAACTTTGATACATGTTTATAAGAGCAAGAACACAAATTGTAACTTGGAAGATGATATGGAAGAAGAGTTTATTTTGTAGGAGAAGAAAATACAAATCAAGAAGCTGGAAACTCTACACAGAAATTAGCAGGGACTAGATCCAGCAGGCAAAATAAGCAACTGATGCATATGTACCAGACCACCTCTTTATACAGGGAGTTTCAAAAGGTATAATCTATTCACACACAGGTAGGAGGCAGTAAGGTGAACAGATTCTATTAATACATGAGGGGACAGAACTCAACCATTGTCAAGTTAATGGGTGAGCAAATGACAAGTGATAAAGCATGCAAATGATGGCACAACACAAACAGGTTGTAGTTCTTTGGCAAGGAACACGTGCTTTTGGAAGACGTGCCCTTGGCTATTCACATGCAAAAGTGGTTCCAACATGAAGCGCCTACTCATTTTAGCCCTGATGTGTGCAGTTACCTTCATGCAACATTTGGCAATCACTGGATACGAAAAGGTGGACCTGTGGCATGGCCTCCTAGGTCACCAGATCTCAATCCACTGGATTTCTTTTTATTGGGGCCATATAAAATCAGTTGTGTACCAAACACCTGTGACAAGATCTGGCAGCTCACATCGAAGTGTTTTCAGACGACATCAGAGAAATGCCCGGAATCTTTGGCCGCATACGGGAGTCCATGTTGCACTGATACCATGCATGTGAGACCATGGCCGGCTCACATTTTGAGCATCTTTTGTAAAGCTTCAGTGGATTCACAGTTCCATAATAAACATGTGCACAGTACATACTTACTCATGTGTGTTCATGTGCACTCCGATTACTGCTCCCCCCTCTAACATTACCTTGGCATTGGTCGAGTTCCGACTCCTCATGTATTAAGAGAATCTGTTCAACTTCATGCCTCCTACTTGTGTGTGAAATTCGGATTATACCTTTTGAAACGCCCTGTATATGTAAACTATGAGGGCCAGAAGGGCTGTGATTCAACCAATCATTGGTTGTCAATAGAAGCCAGAAAATATAAGCCAATCATAATAATGAGCCCATAACACAAGTCAATACTGATAGGAAAGATATGAGGGCTGTTCAATGATGAATGACACTGAATTTTTTCTTCAAAAAGTATTAGCAATAGCAATAATCTGTTTTAACATTATGAGAGACCACCAAGATCGAACGTGTTTAGTTCCTCAGTACTGCGTGGCAGCAAATGAAATAACGTCATGATGGAGGTGCGGACGTTTCCTGCGAATGTACTGTTGAAGAGGTTGTAAAGCACATGTAATACTGTAGGCACCTGTTAAGTGCCCCACACACTTACAGTTTAACTGAAGATATTAATCTGTCAGTTGGTAGTGACTGAACACACACATACAGTCCATCTTAAGATCATAGACTGCAGGCAGGACAGAACTGTTGATGTGTGAGCAACTGAAGACGATGATCTCACGTGTGATCAGTTCAGAGTTCACGATCTCACGGTTTTAGGTCTCAAGGCCAAAGCAACCACACACTTTCAGTTAGACTGCAGTCACCATGCCTGAAAGGTCTATTTTTATACATCCGGTGGCAGGCGAAAAACTTTTAAGCAAGCTTAATTTTTTTTGGCCTGTTGTGAGATGATGACAAGCCAGTGTTCTTTTCTTCTTTCATAGTCTATGGAAAAATACCTGTCTATGGAAGATAAAAGATGACTCTTATTCCAATAAAGAAATGAAAACCAAGGCCTATGACAAATTATTGGAATTTTATAAAATAACGATTCAAACGACCACAGCAGAAATGGTAAAAAGAAAAAAATAAATAAAATAATGATTTGCGATGTGTGTTTCGGAAAGAATTAAAAAAAGTAAAGGCAGCAAAATCTGTTCATCTGCTGATGATGTATACATGCCATCTCTGTGGTATTATAATATGTTATTATTTTGTACTGATCAGGAAGAAGTACAGTTTCAGTAACGAACTCTTATTATTACAGTAAGCTTTCATTTTTTAAGCTAATGCATTAAGAATTCGAGAAAGGAAAGGAAAGTGTAAAATCATTTTTCACAAGTTTTATTTCATTGAATAGATACTGCGACTGATAATAATAATAATAATAATAATAATAATAATAATAATAATTATAGTAACAATGAATAGCGAAGCAGTATTTATGTGCAATATAAATAATTATAACTAATTATCAAAAAATTATCTTGCCAAACACCTTCATTAACGAAGTAATTTTTATACTGTTCACGATTATTTTTAGCATTTTCACAAACATTTTATTAATTCCATGTTGAAAATCTGTCAAATGATCATCTCCAATGCATCTGAACTGTTTTCGGGGAGCTCCGGGTTGAACCGAACAACTGGCACTGTTCGCAAGACAGTTCTTCAGTTCTAATCCTGAACTGTAGTCCCCCGGACTGACGATTATAAACTGTCAGTGAGTGGCAACAGCACAGACCATGGACTGTAAAGACCACTGCCTGCAGGCGCTTGATGTGCGTGGTGCAATGAGATTTCAGTTTATAGTTCTTCAATACAGGCAACGGCCTGCAGATAAACTGTATGTGTGTGGGGCCCTTTACAGTAATTTTGGGTGAAACAACATGCTAGTACACCATTCCGGTACTGTCGAAGAACGAAATGACCATAACTTTACCTGCATATTTCACAACTTGGCTTTTTTTGGCGTTGGGGATGAAGGTGTCTTCCACTGGGTGGATTGTTGCTTTTGTTTCAGGGTCATAATGGTAAAGCCAGCTTTCATCAGCCATAATCACTAAGTCTAAAAATCCAGTGCCTTTTTGAACGATAACAAAATCTGATGGCATAATACTTCTCCATGGGCAGAAACTAACCGATACGTATTTCAATTGCTGCCACGTAGTACTGAGGGAACTAAACACGTTCGATCTTGTGCAGGCATGCGTGCCACATGGTGGTCTCTCAAAACTTTAAAATAGATTATTGCTACTGCTAATATTCTTAGAAGAAAAAGTTCAGTCTCATTCATTATTGAACAGCCCTTGTACATCTATCTTCATCCAAAATATAACTAATATTGTTTTTATACAAAAGCAAATATTCTAATTATAAAAAAATTGTAAAATTACAACTCAACATAGCACATATACGAGGCTGAGTCAAATGAAAAACAGAACCCCGCTGAAGAAAATCGAAAACCGCTCCCACTATGATCAGACCCGTTACGCACGCATGTGGTCTCTCCCACCATCAATTGGCGTTGGTCCCGTGTCCCCATGTGACCCAGTGGCAACATACGGGCGTTTCCAATATGGCGGTCCCTCTATTGGAATGCACCTAAGAAGAGCAGCGTGGAGTGATCAGTTTCCTACACAGTGAAGGCACGAAACCAATAGAAATCCATCGACGCATGTTGGCATAGTATGGTGCTGCATGTATATCGCAGCCATATATGTACGGATGGTGTAAGAAATTCAGCAGTGGCACAACAAGTTTGGTGGATGCGCCAAGGCCAGGTCAGGCACATCGTCTTGTGACAGCCGAGGCGATTGCAGCGGCGGAGGAGATGATTCTGCAGGATAGACGGGTCACCATCGATGACACTGCAATGGCATTACAGGTCAGTCATGGCTCTGCTCAGCATACTGTCCATGATGAGCTGAAATATCGGATAGTGGCTGCAAGATGGGTCCCTCGTCGGTTGACTCCCAAAATGAAGGAGAGGCAAGTCAATGCCTGCCAGGAGCTGCTGCGCCGCTATGAACTTGAAGGTGGCACCTTTTTGAAGCGGATTGTGACTGGAGACGAGTCCTGGGTCCATCACTAACAACCACAGACCAAGCACTCCAGTAAGGAATCGCAGCATTCGACATCACCAAAGTCAAAAAAGTTCCGCAGCCAGCCATCTGCAGGAAAGGTAATGCTGATCTTGTTCTAGGACCACAAGGGTCCCATAGTGGAATATTACATGGATAAGGGCAAGACTGTGCCACCTATAGTGAATTGGTGCGCGACATTCTGAAACCTGCTATACACATCAAACGCCATGGACTCCTCTCAACAGGCATTCTCATCCAGCATGACAACGCGCGACCTCATACGGCTCGTGGGACCGTGGCAACTATCCAGGACTTGCATCCGGAGCACCTCACTAAAGGATTCCTTAGGTAGTCACAAGTTCATGACTGGGACGGAGGTGAAACAGGCGGTGCACAAATGGTTGCACTAATGGAAACTAAATTAATCTATTCCGGTGTCCAAATATCCTAGCAAGTTCACATACACGGATACCACTTTCATGCTTAGTGATAATTTTTTTTTCATTGCAATTGTTGCTCTAACAGCTTTTTGCAGGTTGAAAGGAAGGAAGGAAGGAAGTTCGCCTAGCTCCTAGCTTTATTTTCACCAAATGTGAAATGGCTCCAGATTTCAAAACAAGCGGCTTTGCTATGCCTAGAAAACGTCTGGAACAGGAATTTCGCGAAGCCTATACTATTTCTCATGTCAAACGACCATCTAGTTGACCTGAGGCAATAACCACTTGGCAACAATAAGGCTCAGAAACATGTTTATGTGCCACGTTAGTAAACTACATATTTGTACTACAGGAACAAGTAGTTCCAGTCGGTTAACTTCAAAACCTGAACAAAAGATTTTGTACATAAGCGAAAAGTGAAAGAAATACTTTGTTTTTTGTTTTTTTTTTATCGCGTTGTTATTGTAAATAGTGTTATTATTTTGTGTTACATGCATTATATATTAAAATACAAATTAATAAATACATAAAATTTTATTAGTACAAATTTTTAATAATTTATTGACAAACTTTTTACTTTTATTCAATTTATAAAATTTTCTTGGAAATTTTTATTATTTTATTCCTAAAATCTTCATGTTTTTACCTTTTAATAAAGCAAAAATATTATAAATTTTCCAAAGAAAAATGTGTTTTATTAAAAAATTAGAATGCAAGCTAATTTTGGGACACCCTTTATATTGTGCCCACCCACAAGGCCTGTGCCTGAGCAGCCCCTCGTGCAGTGACAAGGGTTGTTTGGACTCGCGCGATGATGTAATGTGCTTAAAGGAACACAGCGGGATTATAACGGAACAACAACAGTAATTTAATGGCAAGCATATTGAGATTATAATACAACTGAAATTAGACAAAATACAAGAAAACTCAACAGAGTTGCAAATTATAAATGAAGGGGCCCCAACAAACAGAACAACAAAAATGTAAACCATAACAATAATTGTAACACATGACAAGTGTCTCTAATTACATATACTACTATCACAGGCACTCATAAGTATAAATCTACACCTGCCTGTGCGCCATTCCACGAAAGCAAAACACACAGGTGTAGTGTGCTCCCTGCCTACCACAAGCACCACGGGAAAATGCTTCAAAACACACAATGTGTACTGCAGGAGCGCACACAGAAGAAGGCGCCACACACTCCTTTATTTCACCTTCAACCTCTGGCACAACGACTGGCAGCACATTTTTGGCAGGTAGGTCTTCCCGTGTGCACGTAGACTGCCTGTCCCTCTTGCAGGTGTCGGTATTTCGGCATTGCTTGGCTCACTTGCTTCTGCCGCATACGTACGCTTATTTTTTGCGGGCGCAACAAATCCAGTCGCGTGCGCAACTCTCTCCCCAAGAAGAGCTTGGCCGGGATTCCTCGGTAGTGGCGTGAGGTGCTCGGCGGTATCTTTCTAGAAAGATATTCAAGTTTTGGTTTAGGGTCGCTCGCGTCGTGCCCATTACTTTGAAAGCCTTTTTTATTGTCTGTACGTAGCGCTCCGCTTGTCCATTGGTGGCGGAATGATATGGCGCTGTACGTTTATGGAATTTAACACCACGTCTTTGTAGAAACGTGGAGAATTCTGACAAGGTGAATTGGGGACCATTGTCTGTAACGATGGTGGACGGCACTCCATACGTTGCGAAAAGTTCGTCAAGGATTGCCGTTGTGGCTCCCGTAGTTGTCGTCGTTGTCGGTTTCACCTCAACCCACTTGCTATAGGCGTCAACTATGATGAGGAGCATCTGTCCTACGATGGGACCTGCGTAGTCGAGATGCACCCTCTCCCAGGGCCCTTTAGGGTACTCCCAGTGGTGGAGTCGGTAAGGTGGTGGTGCGTTGCAATGGGTCGCGCACTCGACACACATTTTGGCCGTGTGTTCTATGTCTCCATCGATACCCGGTCAGTAGACGAATGAACGCACTAGGCCCTTCATTTTGCCTATTCCCAGGTGCCTAGTGTGAAGGTTGTCCAGCATGGGCTGCCACAAGGATGGGGGAATCACCACCCGGTGTTCGAACATCAAACATCCGGCGCTAATGGTGTAGTGGTCTTCATGCGATTTATATCCGGCTCGGGCTAAATCATGGCCGCTCTCGAGCTCCTGTACGATCCTCCCCAATCTCGGGTCACTCCTGGTGGCTTTGGCGATGAACTCTGATCTAATGGGCAACTGGTTCATCTGATGGATGGAGAACAGTTCATAGCTATCTTCCTCCTCCTCTTCCACTCTGTTGACGGCTCCTAATCTTGAGCAGTAATCTGCGTTGGTATGTTGTTTAGTGGGTCTGTAGGTAATGGCAAAATTGAAATTTGTTAGAAATTCAGCATAATTTGCCATTCGGCTAATACATAATGTTGGAAGCGTCTTGTGGGGATGGAAGATTTGCGTGAGTGGTTTATGATCAGTCACCAGCTCAAACTTCCTGGCATGTAGATAGTTAAAAAAATTTTTAACTGCCCATACTATGGCAAGCGCTTCTTTATCTATCTGCGGATATCTTTGTTCTGTCTCAGACAACAAATGGCTCGCGTATGCAGTAAGTCTGTCGAGCCCGTTAGTTGTTCGGTGGGAGAGGACTGCTCCGAGGCCGTAGCCACTGGCATCAGTCGCTAGTATTAATGGCAATGAGGGGTCGTACTGGATGAGGACTTGGGGAGAGATTAGAGTTTTTTTAATATCCTCATAGGCAATTTTGGCTGCTGGGGACCACTCAAATTTTTCCTGGCCTAACATTTCTCGCAATGGCTTTGCTTGGTGCAATAGGTTGAGCATGAAGGCGTTATAGTATGTGGCTTTCCCCAGGAACAGTTGTAGTTGTTCCGTGTTTACTGGCCTGGGTGCCTTCTGGATTGCCTCAATGTGCTCGTCAGACTTGTGTAAGCCGTCTTTGTCATGATGTGGCCTAAACAAGTGAGGGCTGTGGACACGAAAACACATTTCTTTTTATTCAAATGTAGGCCGTACGTTTTTAATCGTTCCATTGTTTCACTTAACGCTCGGAGCAAGTCATTGAAACTGGGTGCGAATACGATTATATCGTCGAAAAAGTTCACTACATTGGTAGCCCCTTGGAACACTTCTTCCATTCGCCGTTGCCACAGAGCTGGAATATTGGCTGCTCCATATACGGCTCTTGTCGGCCTTACGAGTCCATGGGTTGGAGTGTTTAATGTCAACACTTCTCGGAACTTTTCATCTATGGGCAAGTGAGTATAAGCGTCCGTTATATCCAAGTGGCTAAACCATGCTGCACCGCTCATTTTATTAAAAATGTCTGATTTTTGGTATAGGGTGCTCGTCGATGATCATTTGCTTGTTGACTGTGGGTTTGTAGTTGCCTGTGATCCGAAGCGCACCATTCTTCTTCACGACCACATGTGTTGGTGATGCCCACTCCGAAAAGTCTACTTTTTCGTAGAAACAGTCTCGCAGCTTGGTTTCTATTGCCTTGGCGTACTCATCTCGCAGGGCGAGGGGCACATCTCTTGCCCTTGCGAAAATCGGGGTTGCCTCTGGGACCAGATGTAGTTGAGCCAAGGGTCCTTTCAGCTTCCCCGCTGTCGATTGGAAGAGACAATCAAACTCCTGAAGTAGACTGTCTAGTTCAACTTGCTGATCATGGGTAAGTGTGTCTTCCTTTTGTTCTTTGATGGCTTTTATGGTGTAAATAAACGTTCAAAGTGTACTTCTTTCGCCAAGGTTGCCAACCAATCACGTCCCATCAGTCCAGTGGAATCGCCTTCTACTACATAAAGGTTGAGACGCCGTGTGGTGTTCCCCACCGTCACACGCACATTCGTCTTCCCCAGGCAACGAACCTGGTGATCGGTGTAGCTCTTAAAACGCCGATCCGATTTTTCCAGGTGTATCTTCAGTTTTATTTTTCGAAGCCTGGAGATGCCCATAATTCCACATGGTGCACCGGTGTTGACCTCCATTTCGATAATTTTCCCGGCGATCTTCACCTCGATGACACTTGGGTGGTTCATCTGGTGCACTGTTTCTTCGTGAATTTTGCTGAGGGACTGTACTCTGTCAACTGGCACATCTTTGGTGGGGGAACGCTTTGTGTTCCTGGCTTTGTTCCTACAATATTTGGCTAGATGCCCAGTTTTCCGACAGGAGAAGCAAGTTGCTGTCTTGTATCGGCAAGTATCAGCCCAATGTTGGCCACCACATCTTCCGCATGGTTGTCTTGGAAGAGACTTGCTTCTCGTAATGGGGCTATTTTCAGACAGGGACTTGGGTGATCCATGGTTTTTCCGTCGGATCGATGGATTTCGTCTCGGGACTCGTCCATGTGGCACTTGTTTTAGGGTGGGTTTTTCATATCCCAAACGATTTGTTGATTCACTGGAGGGCTGGCTGGAGATATTTGTTGCTGCCACTTCTCTGGCTATTGCCCAGGTGGCTTCTAAATTTTGGGCAATCTCAAAGGCAACATCGAACTTTTCCAGTTGCTTGGCAATGATCTCATCCTTAGCACCGGCTGACCTCAGTCCATGAAGAAATTGTTCAATTAACATCCTGTCCAGGAATGTGCCGTACTCGCAGTGGGCGGTAACTTTACGCAATCGGAGCGCAAATTGGGCCACTGTCTCCTGTTCATCTTGGACGATTGCGCGGAATTTGACACTCTCGACATATTTATTCCTGGGCCTGTCGAAATGCTGGATAAGAATCTTCTTAATATCTTTGTATGGGATAGATTCTGGCTCCTGTGGGCTGATGAGAATTCTTAGGACCTCGTTTAATTCAGCTCCCATGTGGACACGTGCGTAGGCTGCACATTGGTTCTCTGGTACACTGGACAGTTGAAGTGCCCACTCAAATCTTTTGAAGTATTCTGCTACGGTTGTTTCTTCCTCGGGCCGGTAGGCTGGCATTACTCTGGGGGGTGGTTCTCCTGAGTCTCTCCTCCGGAAGTCATCGGCGCAGCCGCCATTTGTGCGACCGCCGTATCTGTTGCTGTGTGGAGAGCTGTTGCGATCATTTTTGACAGCTCTAACGTAAGTTCTGGCGGGACTGCCATGGTGGATCTTTTATGGATTGACTTCTAAGGTACGTTTTCACTTTCTTTTTATATAACTGTTCTCTCCCTTCTTATGGCTATATTGATCTTGATGCTAGCGTTCGTTTTTTTCAGAACGTTCGTCTTCTGGCTGGCGTTCGATTCTGATTTCTCTTGGCGGCATCATTATCGTATCATTGTATCATCCCACTTCTGACACCAAATGTTACTTCGCGACTTAATTAATGGATAAGGAAAACGTTTACCTTAGAGTAGTGGCTATTAAAGCTGACGTGAATCACTGACTGGACTGTTCGTTTCACATGGAATACGGCCGACTGCTAACTAATCGGTTGCTTCGCAACAGCATCGTCTTTTTCCAACAATACCAGCTCAACAATGACTGGTGACACTGTCACGAAAGTTTCTGTGTCTGCAGCTCAACAATCCCCACTTGTTGACTGCCGACACAACAACAATCTCCAGGCTTGATCCCGGAACACATACTTTACTAAGCTTAAAATACTATTCTCCATTTTAAAACACCCAAAATACACAAAGTTTATACTGGGCGATTCTTCGAGGCTTAACACTGCTTGAATGCAGATCACTCACGCTTTACACAGATTGACAGCCGCTAATTTGTAACCACAGTGCAACATTCTGGGCATAGACGCCTTTTTATTGTGTACATGAAGCGTGGGGCACCAAACATATAAAAACCTGTCGCTTAGAAAAGTCTCCTGATCGGCTAATGCCTGACGAAGCACAATGGGGGGGTGGGGGGGGGGGAGACAATGTTACAAATATATATAAAACAAAAAAAAACACAAAAAAAAAACGATCTCACCAGTCCTGCAAATCTGTTGTGATGTCTTCTTATCTTGGTCGATCTTTACATCAAGACAAGCGTTCTGTCTGCAGTTTCTACTCTGAGAACAAAAACAGAAGAGCAAAATTGCCCACAAAACCACATGAACGAAACAGAAGTGAAAATCTCACTGTTTTCTAACATGAGACTACTGTGCTTTGTAAACAGGAAGGCATTAACGCATTTTTCCTTTGCCACAGTTTTTCCCCACAGAATTGAATACCCTGAGAATTCATGTCTGGCTTCACTGCATAGCCTCTCATGCATCAACAAAGAATGCTCTCCAACAAAGGGGAAAAATCATTGTTTTTATTCTCCTCAAAGGTATTTCAGAAACGGTACGGCAACAACAGCCCAGAGGCAAACACTCACTCTGGCTATTGTTGCAAGCATCTGAAGTATTCTAAAATGAAACTTAAGGGCATTACATACAGAACGCATTTTTCTTTATAAAAAAAAGAAAATAATAATAATAATAATAATAATAATAATAATAATAATAATAATGAGCACTATGCATGGAGCGGATAAGCCCGACGATGAACTACACATCAACGACCCCCCCCCCCACCGCCCGCAAATAAAAACGCTAAAATAACCCCAAAATATAAAAAAGAACAAAAACCACACAGACCATAGTCACTGATGAACTTGACATTCATCGGCGATTTTTTTAATATTTTCTTTTTAAAATATTTTAGCAATTTTCTTTATATTTTATTTTTTTACATTAAATCGGCAAAATTTTATATTTGATTTTTAAAATTAACTCTGCAAAATCTTATAATTGATTTTTAAGATAAAATGCTTTCTAGTAAGATATCTAAAATAAAAAATTAAACATTTCTCAAAATAATATTAAAAACAATATTAAAAAATTTCCATTTTAAAATTAAAAATAACATTAAAAAATTTTCCATGAATATTTTAAAATACTAGAAATAAAATATAACTGATAAAATATTAAAAAAAAATTACTAAAAAATAGTACAAGATAAAATAGTTAAATAAAATAAAAAGAAAATGGAAAAAAAAAAATCTGTTTATGTATATAGTGGCGACTTAGATGGCGACTCGGCGAAGATGGCGATATTAACTAATGTGTTTTTAGCATCGCTTCAGATCCCAAAATAAGTAATTAATCAATCAGAATGGGCAAAACTTGTTATGTGCCGAATTGTACATCAGGGTACAAGACAAATACAGAAAAAGTAAGCCTTTTTAAAGCTCCAGGGGATAAAGATTTACTAGCGCAATGGCAACGAGCGATTCCTCGTAATGACGTATTGTTAACTCAAAAAAGCTTTGTGTGTGAAAAACATTTTAAGCAGGATGAAGTAGTGAAAACTTGGTCAGCTGAATATAATGGCAAAACAATAATGCAGGGTACCAGGAGACCGAAACTTGTCGCCAATGCTGTTCCGAGTTTATTTCCTGAGTGCCCTAAATACCTCTCAAAAGTTGTTAAAAAAAAGGAAACCTCCTGTTGCAAGAAAACCAACAGAGCCTGCCCGAAAAAAAAA
>JAHWFO010040189.1:99229-131067 GCA_023313115.1 Rhysida immarginata
TACCCACCCTAACATATTTTTATTTCGATTTTTAAGAGCTGTAAAAGAAAGTTTTGCGCTATATGCTGGGTTAAAAGAAGCTTACAATTAAGTAATCAATGAAGTCTTGCAAATGAAAGAATTTCTCAAGTTTCCATATGAGACACACAAATCTGAAGCTTTGGCTAGTATTGTTCATTACTATTTACATTTGCGAATGCGCCAGTTTTGTAATAAACAAAACAAAAGTTTTGGGAAGGTATCCAAAGCAATAAAAAAACACAGCAAACTTTCGTCTTAAGCTGAATCAGTAATGATCCCTAGGTGCTTAGCTGATATTTATGAATGCTTACATGAAAACTAAATCAATAATTTGCTTTTTATATTATTTCTAACCAACCATCATATTGTTCTACTTTTTTCCTAGAAAACCAAAATTGTATCAGCATGATTGTATATTTTCTATTTATTGTATATGTAACAGTCTTCTACTAAATAAACTGTGGTGTTTTTTAGTATTTGTTACCTGTTTGATGCGTTTAATTTACCTCTGCACTATATAAGAATTCTAATTTTATCTATTGCCAAGAACTTAGTCCAATTTAGAAAACATTCTTGCAATCGCCCCTGCTATCCCACCTATATTGTCTATTCCTGTTAAAATTTGTATGCGGAAAAATTCCAAACAGAATATTTGAACATTATATCGGAGTAGCAAGTAAAAAATTAATTTCCGATACATATTCGTTATAAATCATAATTTTCGAGATAATTATTTTAATAGTATAATGGAAGTCAAAAAGGTGTACCAACTATTCTCTTCATAATCTCTAATATACTATAATATAATATATCTCTGTAAATAATCTGTTTCTATTGCTGTCCTTAGCTTGTTGGATGGGAGAGCTAGTCAACAAAAGTGCTGGATAGCCAACTAGTTGCGAGCGACATCTAGTAGACAAAATGTTGACTAGTGCTTTAATTAGCTGCGGTGGAAAATGCAGCTTCAACACCATTCCTTCTTACATCATGGGCTGTGTTCACAAAGATATTCTTAAGATCAGTGGATGACGTCAACGGTGGACGCCGAACATGACTAGTCGTTGCCGGCTTGAAGCTCCTCAAAACTTTAGATGACTGCGCATGTGCGTGCACTTAAAAATTTTACCAGTTCTCTGCTGCGAATGCCAGGACTAAGTGATCGAGTTATTCAAGAAATGTTTGCATGAGTGAGATGGATAAACCTTGGACGATTAATACCTGTAATAGTATTATAATAGTATTAATCGTTGTAGGATAAACTAGTTAATGATAAAATAAGAAATATACTAAACAAAGTGGAATAACTTTTAATTTTCTTTTTATTAAAATTTTAATAATTTTTCACATTAAATTAGTATTAATACATAGGTGTTTGTTAGGATAAATATTTTAAATTTTAAATTATATATTCTATCTTTTATATTTTCGGATTAAATCATTAGAATAAAATTTGAATTTAAATTTAGTTTTCTTTTTAGCACCAACTAGCATTAATTTTTTACAATATTAAGATAAATAAGAAACGAACTAACAAAGTAAACAACTTTCAATTTTGTTTTTATTAGGAGTAAGCTACATATAAGAATGTACGCTTGGTCCGTACGTTTATTAAAATTTAAACAATTTTTCACGAAAATTTATTACAAATTCTTAAACTATAATTTTCTAGCCTTCATTTTTTTGTAGCTTCTTGATGAATTCTTCTATAATTACAGTCCTGACATTCGCGGCTCTCTGCAAAAATATGTTAAGTACGGGAGTATCGAAGTAGAAGTGAAAACTAAAATGAAGGCGTGGAAGAGCTGGCCAGGTGGCCGAGAGGGCTAGGGCGATGGCTTTATAGTTCTCGAGTCCAGCTGGTCGTGGGTTCGAATCCTGCCGCAGGCATGGATGTTTCTGTTTGTCCCAGGCTGCGTACAGATATAACTTGTGTAAAAAAAAAAAAAAAAGGCGCAAAATGACCTTAGTAATCGACGCCAAAAATTCTAGTAAGGTGTGGAAGAAATTTTTAGTGTGAAATCATTCATAGAAGCTGATCATGATCTGCTAAGAAAAAAAATTGTGTAAAAATAAAATTACTTTAGAAAAGCCTTCTCCTGAATAGGTGCTATTAATTAGTAATCAATTATTATTAATCTTAGAATAATAATTTAATAATTTCTAATAAATTAACGCGAAAACATTGTTTAAAATTTTAAGTAAAAAGACAATTAAAACTTTTCCACTTTGCTTACTTCATTTCTTAATTTATATTAATATTTTTAAAATTAAGGCTAGTAAAATTCTCAATGTACAATGTTAAGTTGAAAAAAATGAAGTTTAATTTCAGCATTTTATTCCAATGATTTAACTCCATATTTTAAAATAGAGAATATATAATTTAAAATATAAAATATGTATCCTTATAAATACCAAATTGACTAAAAAAAAACAAAAAAAAAAACTAGCTTCTTGAATAACTCAATCACTTAGTCCTGGCATTTGTAGCAGAGAACAGGTAAAATTTTTAAGTGCACGCACATGCGCAGTCATCTAAAGTTTCTGAGGAGCTTCAAGCCGGCAACGACTAGTCCGAACATGCCATAGAGGCTCGCGTCCTCGCCTTCTTTTGTGAACGGTGCTGACCAGCAACTGGTTCAGCTTAGAGACCCTGAATGAATATTTGTTTTATTTTATTTATTTATGAAATTATATTCAATTTGTTATTGCCGATGAATTATATTTTATTTTATTCTATTATTCTATTCTAATTTATTTTTATTTTAGTTTAAATAATTCTATTTTATTATTGAATTTTAGTTGCTTCTGTTTATTTATTTATTTTTCTCTTTATTTAATTAATTAAAGAATTATTATTCTATTCTGTATATTTAGATATTAAATTGAATATTTACTTGATTAATTTTATTTAATCTTTTTAAATAAATTAATTTGTAAATCGTATTTTATTTGAATTTATTGTATTTTATTTATCATTTATTTTTATTTAATTTTAAAATAATATTAAAGATTAATAAAAGATTCTTAAAGAACAATATAGCTACTTTATTTGTATGACTTTTTTTTAAAAATAGTGAGCATGCAAATTGCACTACAGAAAGGTCTGATAGCTTTTCCTTCCATATCATTAGTTGTCACATCTCTTCTATTCTAGGAATGCGATGTCCCCCTTCCCTCCCCCTGGATGTCTCACAAAGCAAACAAAGCCTTGCATTGCATTTTGGGTAATCAGTGGGTGCAATGACCTGCTCTAGAAACAGTGGATCCAGTGGATGGGCTGTGTCCACTGTACTCGCACCCATTAGCGTTTGTGTCCTTGGAAGACGAGGCCCACGCCTGCATTTATGTCCGACTAGTTGGCCGTACCCACCGTCCCCTGCGACTTTGTGAACACACCCTTAGCAACTTGATACAGATGGTGTGGATGAAGAACGCTGCAACTTCTACAGCAATAATTTAACTATTACTATAGTTATATTGTCCATAATTTACAGTATTTTTTAACGAATTCATAAAAAAAATTATGTCAATGTTAATTCAGTCTCCCTGTAGCAACGTTTCCATTAATGATAATCAGCGAACTACGATCTTATGTTTTATTGAAATGAATTTACATTTTTTTGGCGTGAAACTACGTTTTAGTGATGTGAAAAATTATTCTTCTACGTGAAACTACGTTTTTATGAACGAAACTTTATTTTATTGATATGAGAAATTATTTTAATGATCAAAAATTACATTTTATTCATAGAAAAATGCTGTAATAATAATAATAATAATAATAATAATAATGAATGGTTTCTATATTCACATTGAGATTTCATTAAAACATTTCATTGAGATTTCATTAAGCATTTCACTGAGAGAAAACACTGAGATTTCGTTACAAGTCTTCACGGTGGTGTTGGTATAGTCTTCATTTTAGCCACTATAGTGTTGACTGGCCTGCATACTATCAGGTTACAGTTGCACCCAAAAGAAACGCATGCGCACAACCAAGGTCAGTAAAAGTAAGGTCTGCTCATTTTGGTTTTAAAAGTCGACTTTTACTGCGCATGACGTAACAGGCACCCATCCGCCTTACTTCGTATGTGTTTACATTGTGAAGTCCCAAGAAAATAACAAAATCAAGTTGATAATACCTCTTTGTTTTTTCATTTGATTCGTTAAACAATGCCTGTTTGTCCAATTTATGGATACAGTAATCGTCAGGGGAATACAAAAAGACATCTAAAAAGTATTTTTTCAGATTTCCAAATGATAAAACCAGAATTAAAATCAGAATAAAATTTATTTGCATAGTAAATGTGATTTCTAACCATTTCAGCTAGGATATGCTCTGCCCATTTTGTGGATGCAGATTACCAAAATCTAATGGAGCACAACATGATGAAAGTGAAACTGCTGTTAACCAAAAGTGCAATTCTATCTCAAAATCTGCCCATATTGACAGAGTTAGCCCTATAAAAGCTGTCAACATTTTTCCAGTGTAATCAAATTTTTGAAACCTTTCTTGGTCAATCTATTGATAAAAATGCTCAAATTATTACTAATGTTGCAAATTCAGCTTATTCAGCCTTAAACAGAATGGAAATCTCATTTGAAGTTATTAAAAAGTTTGTTTTGATAAGAACTAACATCAGAATTAAGCAATTCAATAGAGAGCTATCTGAAATAAATAGGAAAAAAAAATAAAGAAAATGAAAAAAATTACTAAGATTTAATTCTATAGTTTTCTTTGATTGTTTTTGATTACTTACAGCGCAATGTGGTAATTAAAAAATAAAAAACAGTAATTTTTCGCTTGATTTTGTGATTTACTCGGGGCTTAATAATATAAACAACATACGAAGCAAGGCGAATGGGTGCCTGTGACGTCACTTGCGGTGACGTCCACCTGCACGTGAGCAGACCTTACTTTTACTTATCTTGCACACAACCATGTTCCATTGAGAGTCACTCAGGTCGCGTCGCGCCAGTTCCACCACTACACACTGGAGCAACCCTGTGGGACGAACTCACTCGCCAGGCACATGGCGCACACACTATTCAGGCACGGAATGCTGTTCCTCATTATGGCTCTTAAGACGATTAACAAATTAAAACGGTCTTACCAAGATATCATCTTTATGGCTGCTGTCCTTGATTTATTACGATACGACTGTGAAGAATCATCAGGCCGACGCCGATCGCAAACGGCGGGGCTGGTGAGGTATGGTGGCCGAACGCAGAGCGCGAGACTCCGTGATAAACACAAGACGAGTCTTCGCTTGCAACGCAGCAAAAGAAAAACAACACTGATATTAAACAGCACTTCATTTACTTTTTAACTCAACATCAATTTACTACTTATGCAGTAAACGATTAATGATCCAATAAGCAGTTTCATTGAGGCTAATGTTCGGTTAGTGCAAACAAAAGGGAAACGACTTCCACTCATGATCTCCGGCTTCCAACAACAACTCCGAACATCAACACGCTCACATAAAAACAAAAACATAAATCTTTTTACACATTGTCAAAACAAAAACTTTTATCGAATAACAACAATGCCTCATTAAGAGACAATATTCTCGTCTTAGACATACTTTAAGACGACAATACTCGCTCTTTACAACAACTGCGAACGCTGCTGCGTCGCCAAAGCGCGACAACGATCGCTATAACAACGATGCTTAAAAAAAAACATATTAAAAAGAATAAATAAACACAAGACTTAAACGGACCAATTGACCAGACAAGACTACACAGATACAACGAACCACACACAATCATATCTTAAAATTTAATTAGCTGGGCATATGTGCGCAGTCAACTGAAATGACATGTCACACAATACATTAACATAAACAGTTATTCAATATCAATAGATAATGATTTCAAAAGGGTTTAAGAAAATCGAAATGAAACATCGATGGTGCAAAAGCATCGAAAATTCGATGGCCAAAACTTTTTGAACATCGATACTTTTGGCTACTCCATTTCAGCCATGCATTACTAATAAATCTAATCAAGGCCCGCAAATAAAAAATTTTCCTAAGAAACTGAGCATGCAAACGTGCTACTTTTTTCTTTTTTGTGTATTTTCTTAAAGGATGCGTGCGCATACCGCATTGAATGAATTAAGATGATGCTTTGGATGAATTGCTAAATTACTTTTATAAATGGAACGATGATGTAAGCAAAAAATTAATTATTAAGAGTAAGCAGACTATGATAAGAGATTATTTTGTTAACGATAACCATGATAACACAGAATAACAATAAAAGATAAATTGTCTATTTTTTGTCTTTCTCTGATATTACGAAAAGATTTTTGGTTCCATAGGATTTCGTATTAAACGGGTTAGAGTGTATTAATCAAAAATTACAATACTCCAGACCTTCACTCTTGTAACTTTATTGATATTTTTATGTAGCATTTAATCTATTATTTATATCTTTTAACCTCCTATTTGGCTCTTGATGTTTTGATTTTGCAATATTATATACTGTTCAAATTATTTCACCAATGATTGTGGATCACATTTCTCTGATTTATGTACTTATTTATTTTTATCCAACATCTTCGTTATATGTTTTATTTACTTTGTAATCCCTCCTGGGCTCTGCCTGTATGGAGACACTAACACCATCGTGTTGTAAGTGGTGTTTAGGAAGGAACGTGTGTTCTCTTCGCTCCCTTTTTATTGCAAAAAGATACGAAAAAAGGGAGGCAGGGAACCATTGGTTTTTGCCCGGCTTGTAGCATGTATAGGTCAACAGCCGTATGTAGCATGTATGGTTGAATGCCGGGGGTGGCCGTGGCCTGGTTGTCTCGTTGGTTGGCTTGCTAATCGATGGAGTTCAGCAACTTCAGGCGCGGCCAGCTGCTGGCTGGGTGACGGCCAGGGCTTGAGGACCATTGCTGGCAGGACAGCTATTTGGGGCACGGCTGTTGGGGGACTTTAGTCTGACCCATTTGCTGAGTGACCAGTGCTGGTTTTCCAGCAGTTGGTGACAGCCACTGGTTTGTTTGTCCGCCAGCAGCTCTTCCATCATGAAACCCCCCGTGCTTCGGAGGGCACGTTAAGCCGTCGGTCCCGGCTGCTACTGTCATCTCGTAGCAGTCGTTATTTACTGGGATGGCGCAAAACTCCCTCGTAGGATAATCTACCCTCTGTACTAGATACTAGATGGTTGAATGCCATATTTTATTCCACGCGAAATGTGTAAATGTGACTAAAGACAATGTACAACGGCTTAATGCATCTCTTTCCCTCATTGGTCATTAATAAGTGCATAAAGTTGAAAACAAAATTTCATACTTCTTTGTCATTTGTTCCATTTTGAGTGATGATGATTTTGAGTTCATACTTCTTTTTGACTCTTCTATTTGGTCTGAAGGAGTTTTCTTGTCGTCGTTTCTCGGCAAGCTACATGAGAGCCAAACCGACTCATCCTGTTGTGGGGAGAATGGGACTGATAATACTGTTTTGCAGAGAGATCAGATTGTTGACAATAGCCAGGAGGAGGCAGCTCTTAATCGAAATGAGTAAAGGTATCTACATCAGAACGTGCGTGGATTGCGAACAAAAATTGATCAGATTTTTGATTTTATTGCAGAGAATTCTTAGAGAAACTTGGTTAATTGATCACTTTGTGTATTATCTTAGAGAAACTTGGTTAAATGATTCTATTTCTGGCTTCCCCCTATTTCAAGGCTGTCCAAATCGTGCTTGTCGCCCGCATGCAACATAAAAAGAACGCGGACAAAATTTATGGCCAAAGCCGAGGAGATAGTCCAAAACTCAGGAGGAGAGTGGGTATAGTTTTTCCTATGCAGTGTTGCCAGACGTTACAGGGTGATTCAATTAAATGAGGCATTATTTCTTTTGTTACTGACACTTGCTTGTTTTTCGTCTCGCATAACATGGTGCACATTCCGAAAACGCATAAAATCACTGAACCAGAGCAGGAGAATCTGTTTTTTTTTTATCATTGTTCACGGATCGAATTCTAAATGCTTAACATGCAATCGCGTCCTATTAGGAAAAAGAAAATACAATTCTACCTGACATCGAGAAAATTGTCACATTAACACGAAGGAAATAACATGGCAAACTGCCTTTTTTTTTAAATTTTTTTTTATTTACAGTGTCGAATTGATAATTAGCAACTCGACTTTAAGGAACTAATCAACGTAATGTGCAGTGGGGGGGGGGGGGGGGGGGGGGGGAAGGAAGATTAACCCGGATGAATGCAGAAATCTTGGACAGCCCTGCCCTATTTGGTGATGGTTTCAACGTTTTAAAATGCGATTGCACCTGCAAGGACTCTGGAGGCGGTGTGCTTATTGACGTGCCTATCGAGTTGAAAGCGATCAACTGTGGGTTGTTCTCCAGTGTTAAACAAGTGGATTTAGTTGCCGTTAGGCTCTTCTATCATCGGCCCTTAGGGCGTGTGACATTGTTAGTTATATTAAACTTGTATTTTCCACCTCTTCTGTGTAACAACGATTTCGAGACGGTTTTAGATGAAATATCCCACTTTGTTATTCAATTACACTCAGATGGCATTATTGTTGGAGACTTCAATTTCTCTGATGGAAATGAGCAGATGCAACAATCATTTTATTGTAAGCAAAGGAATCTGATAGTGTATAGTTAGCTAGGCGAATTAGATCTAGCCAATGTTAATCCTATTTGTAACAAGTTTGGAGGCAATTTGGATAAGGTGTATACTAATATTGTCTGTCTCAGGGCTGACGAGTATTTGGTAGTCCCCAACAATTACCATCCTCCTCATTTGCTTTTGCTGCAGGCTATTTTAGAGAAATGACATGTTCGCCCTAGGGATACGGTATATAATTTTCGTAGGGGTGATTTTAAGATGCTTTACCAGACTCTTGTGCAAAGTGATTGGAGTGGCATCTTGGCAATTAATGACGTCGATAGGATATGGGATAACGTTGTTGATACTATTAAGGTGGCTATATGCAGCACGTTTTCTAAGTTTAGGAGGCCAGATTGTGATAGTTCCCATAGAGGTGGGAACAGGCATACTTCTTCATTTCCGCATTGGGTTTCGGATTCCACTATAGTTTCCTGGCATATTAAACCAAGCAAGCATAAGTTTTTTAAAATTTCAGGGTCTGCCCATGATTATGATGAGACTAGACGTTTATTTAAGTCACAATGGATCGCGAATGGGCAATCCTACTTTAAACAGTTGAAAAAGAGGACTTGTTCTAATCCGCATGCTTTTTGGGAAATTGCTAGGAAGTGCCTCAATCAGAATAAAACCAAGCCTGCTCAGCTTGACGATATAGTTACTTAACCTGGCCGAAACTTTTGCGGCCATGATGGATAATGATGAGATACTTACAGCGGATAATACCAATCTTGCTAAATGCAGGCGACATATCAATTCTACTTTTCAGTTCCAGATAGTATCTGCTCAACAAATTGATTGCTGCAAAAGGCTCTCCGAGTCCAAAGTTTGTACCTCGCTTAACATTCCAGATTACATCTTCAAGGGGTGCTTATCAGGAATGATTGATTCATTCATGCATTTGTTTAACACTTCCTTGACTTTAGGATGCTATCCGACTGATTGGAAGAGGGTGTTCATACAGCTATCTGCTCAAAAGGCCTATAACCTATTACTATTATCTTATTTCCAGCTAAGTTATTGCAGTCGCTGGTAACTGATCAACTGACGAAATATGTTACTGGATGAGCAGCATGGTCGATGCCCTCTTCCTTCACTTCTCGAAAGCCTTTGATAAAGTGAACATTTCCTTGTTGCTTGTGAAGTTATCTTATATTGGTCTTTCTAATTGCACCTCGGATTGGTTCAGCTCGATGCTCAAAGATAGAAGCTTCAATATGAGCTTTCAAGCTCAACCGGGCCCTCTTTTTTCCATCAAAGTGGTGTTCCAAAGGGTTCTCCACTTGGGCCTTTGTTGTTCAACATATAGTTCAGAATAAACAGCATGGGAACTGTGGAGCACCAAGCGCCACTGATGAGAGGTGAACGTCGGCTGCGAAGGTGTGTGAAGGCCAACCGATAAGCTACAAATGGACCAACTTACCGCTCAAACTAACGAGGGTGCTACCAGACACGTCTCTAAAACCACAGTACAGAGGACCCTGCTACGTATGGGCCTTCGCAGCAGATGGATGGTCATCGCATCCATGCTGACGAAGGTTCATCACCAAAAACGACTTTAATTTGCCCAACAGTACAGAAATCGGACCACTCCTGACTGGAAAAAGGTGCCTTCTCCGATGAGTCACGATTTTTGCTCCACAGAAGTGATGGCTGTTGGCGGGTGAGGCGAGAAACCTCCGAAAACGAGCATCCTGCAACCATTTTTGGAAGAATCCAGGCTGGTGGCGGCAGCATCATGGTGTGGGGAGTGTTCTCATGGCATTATCTGGGCCCACTGATACCTGTGGAAGGCACTTTCAACTGATTCGGTTATTTACCCATAACTGCAGATCAAGTACACCCATACATGGTGACTGTCTTCCCAGTGGGGGATGGTACGTGCCAGCAATACAATGTGACGTGTCATATGGCTGCAATTGTTCAGGAGTGGTTTGAGGAGCACGACCAAGAGTACCAAGTACTACCCTGGCCCCCTAATTCCCCAGACCTCAACCCAATCGAGAACCTTTAAGATCACCTCGATCGTCATGTGCGTACTAAGGAACAACCACTGAGTACCCTTCAGCAGCTATCAAATGCTTTACAGTCCGCATGGCAACAGCTACTAGTAGAACCTACCAGAATCTTATTGACTCACTCCCAAGCCATCTAGCTGCTGTCCGTGCCACTAACGGCAGTTATTCGGGATATTAGCTGGTGATCATAATAATGTGACTCGACCCTGTATATCATTGTATTGAAGAATGGAATGACTGTAAGTCATCAGGATGCATTGATAAGAGTTCATCATTGAGTCAACAATAATGGCCTTGTGTTAAATCCTTAAAAATCTTTTGTGGAGTCTTTTAATCAGTCTTTTTTTTATTTAGATACAAAGTTCACGATTGTAAGCTCACAAGGATTAGTTCTCTTTAAGGACCTTGGGGTGATTTTGGTGGATAATTGTTCTTTTGGAGCTCATATGAATTCCATATATTTGGATATGTCGTGCCGTCATGGGTTGATTAAGAGGTCCATACACTTGTTCTCAGATATTAGGACTTTTCATATACTGTTTAAAGCGTTTGTGATATCTAAATTTATTTACTGTATTTGGATCTGGTTTGGAGGCAATCTCCCAATTCTTTGCAAAATACAACGCAAATGGCATAGTTTTAATAATTTTTTGGTCAACCATCTAAAATTTTTTAATTTGTCAGGCTATAATCAGGTTGAATTTAATAAAAATCGCATTGTTAGCATCTGTTTGTTCAATGTCTTACTGAATGTTTGGCATAGCAGAATTGCTGTTCCTGACCAGTTATCAGATTTTAATTTTCAATCGCATATTGCGTGTACAGTATTAACCTGGTGAATAAATTAATACAGAATTAATTTAATCATTTTAATGACATAAACTTGGCTGCTGCCGATAGTTTGCATGTGTATTTATTCTCTTAGATTATTTTATTGTTTTTGTTTGTTGTTTTTGGAGCTTTTTTTTTATTTCCCTTTTCTTTTCTTTTTCCACTTAGTAAATTTATTTTGTATATTGCTGATTTTGTTCTTCTGTTTCTAAATTGTTTTCTTTTCCTATTTTAAATGTCATTAACCCTGTATTTGGTTTGTTGCCTGTTGGGGGACAACATTGGGTCTTTTCACATCCAGTTAGTCTGGCTCGGTTTTTCCCTTGTTGTTACATTATAAAAAAATAAATTATGTTATGGATAATTTGGATTAGACCTTCAATCAAAAAATATTCTGACAAGAGAGCATCAATAACGAAGCATCCGTTAAGGACGGTTCACATTTCAATGGTTTCTTTCTTGCTTTTACTATACTGTATTTTCAATAATAAAATATAACTATATTTGCATAAAAATAAAACGGTGTGCCAAGTGTTATTTCTTTATAATAAATAAGATTTATCTATTAGAGACACATGTATGCATTTGGGTGTAGGACAAAACACAACTACCAGTTTTGAAATACGACAAAATGCACTTTTTTCCATTAGTAAATTTAATAAAAGACTTTTTTGTAGAAATTGTGATTTCTTTCCTGCTTTTACTATACAATATTAAAAAAATGGCTTTATTTCTCCCGAAAAATAAAATAGCCAATGCAATATATAATGTGTTTTTCGTTTTTAATAAAAAACATTATATATAGAATGATATTTTCAATCACCATACCTTTAATTTACCGTAATTTTCGGCAATAACACCGCGGCGTTTCTGTTAATAAAAGTGCAAATTTTGGCGTGTGTGGCATGTGAGCTGCCGCAGTGTTACTGTCGAAGATTTTACAAAAATTAAAAATTCTACCCATGATTTTAGGCCTACTTCATATCGTTTCTCTCAACGATATAAAATGAGTAGTGGCAATGTATTCCTTGATTTATATTTATTGATGAATTTATCGATGAATTCACATCATATTAATTAAAAATTCACTCCGATAGCGATCGAGCGTGAGCATTCACTAAACGATGGGACAAATCCCGGTGGGAAGGACGGATGCCTTTACTTTCTCATGATTGAGGGCCGCTTTCGCCAATTTTTCCCGGTACCTGCCCGGTACGATTTAGACTGCCAGTCCGCCCATGTTCATCGATCAACGTCAGCACTGCATCTAAAAACTTCCCACCCTTAACTATCTGTTCTTATTGTTCTCAGCATTCACTAAACGATCAACATTATCAACTTTCAAATCCGATCACGTTCACCACTTTTGCTTTGCAATAATGGCCGACAGTGAAAGCGTATCCCACCTTCAAGTATGTTCTGAATGCGTTTATAGTTTTGTAATGAATCTGAAGGCACAAAACACGCCAGGATACATGTTTTTTTTTTTTAGGATATATCTTCCCTTTTAGGCACTCGCTACACTACAAATGGCCAACTCCCGCAGCCCGCTTATGATTGGCGTGCGCACACACGGGTATAGTGAAAACGGGAAACAAAATTTGTCTTTAAGGAGAACAAGCTGCCTGTTGGCGTATTTCTTTTCTGTTTTTTAATTAAAATTTCTTATAGCTGGATACACAATGGGGGCGAAGGAGCTGAGGTGTGTTAGAAACGCCAGTATTTTATATTATTATTATCATCATCATCATTTATCACCAGGCGGCGGTTGTCTGCTCCTCTCTCTCTCTTCATGGGGAATCCGAATAAAAAGGGAGGACAGGGAACTATTGACTTTTGCCCCTCTTGTAAGTCTGCTATTCATGGACGGCATCCATACATTACCTGCAACGGTGACTGCCACTTTGTTTATCACGCAAAATGTGTTAACGTTAAAAAAGAAGTACAGAAAGTGAAAGCAACATGGAGGTGCCCGTGCAGTTTACGAGTTGATCCAGTCGTCTCTGAAGAAAATAAGTGTAGTTTCCTCTCAGAAGAAAATGAGTGCGCTTCTAATAACACATAAGTATAATTTTGCACAAATTTTATCAGCTATTAATGAGCTCATCGGTGCGGTTAAGGACTATACGGCTTTGGCTACGAAACTTCAGGAAGCTAACAGAGAAATTAACAAGAAATTTGATAAGATTCTCGGCGTACTAGAGGCGAGAGATAGATCTCTTGTTGCGTCTCATCGAGATTCGAACGTGGAAGAGTCTAGCAAGTACGATATTAGCGGCTTAGCTGTTCAGGTCATGCGTGAGACCGTCTCGCACGAGTTAATTAAGGCGAAACATTCAAGTGGAGCACTATCTTCTCGCGTAGATAAATCAGGAAAGATAAGAAAAACATAATTATAGGTGCTAATGCTGATAGAGATAGTCAAATCAAGGCTGGATATACGAAAGAGAGGGAGAAGAAATTGTTTATCACAAGACTGGAGCCAAATATCTCTGTAAAGCAGTTATATGACTTTGTTGCTGACATTTCCACCTCGATCTCCATACAGAGATGCGCCAAGCTGAAGACCAAGTTTCAGTCGTACTCTTCTTTTGTATTATCGCTAAAAGAAAAAGATTTTGATTATTTATTTAGTCCATCTATTTGGCCGGAAGGAGTGTTGATTTCCATGTTTATTGGCAAACTTTACGACAGTCAGATAGACTCGTCCTATTGTAAGAATGACTCAGCTTCGGGTGGCTTATCTCTTAAATTAGATGAAGTAGACACTGTGCGCCAGGAGGAGGGCTTGATCAACTCTGATGGTTAATGCTATTTATTACCAGAACGTTCGCAGTTTGCGAACCAATATGGCGCAAATTTTTGATTTTTCAGTGCAGAATCCTCAGTTGTTATAATGTTTATCTGAAACTTGGCTTAATGAGTCTATCTCCAACTTTTTATTGTTTGGTCGTGAATTTAATGTGTATAGGAGGGACAGAACTATTAAGGAATGAAGAGGAGGCGTACTTATCGCCATTCTGGTATCTGTTAGAGCTAAAGATTGTCGATTCGTTACTGCCGTCACATGTATCAATGTCGTCGCTGTGGAAATTGTTCGTCGTACTTCGGCGAGTAGATCTAAACCAGTAATCATAATGAATCTTTATATGCCCCCGCTTTTGCGAAATAATGCACTGGAATGTTTTTTGGAGGTGGTTACTGAGTTTTTTGCTCATTCACCCGCAGACTGTATTATTGTGGGCGATTTTAAAGTTTACGATGATCATGCTTACTATTCAAGGTTTAGAAAATTAATTACCAGTAGTTGGATAACAGAGTTAGACCTTAATAATGTTAACCATCTGCAGAATAGATAGTGATAATTTGGATAAAATGTTTTCTAACTTAAATCTGCATGTAACTGCCACAGATTCGCCTCTTGTTGACCCGGATGATTACCATCCTCCTTGTATTGCGTATTTTAAGGACGAGTTGGAAACTTTTTTCCCCTCCCAAAGACTCGTGTTACAACTTTTGACGTGCAGATTTCCAGAGCCTTTATTGGAGAGTTGCTAATAATGATTGGTCTAAAACGTTAAAATTGTTGGATGTTGATGAGATTTGGAACGATATTGTGACTGTTATTAGTTATGCTGTCTTCGAAGTCGTCCCTATGCATAAGCGACAAGTTAATGGATGCATTTCAATGAGGAAGAATAGATCAATGCCAAGGTCCCCTAGCTGGATTGCTGCACAAACTCATGATGCTTGGGAATGTAAACAGAAAAGACATAAAATGTATAAAAAATCTTTGGCCCAAGATGATTATTTGCTATTTGCCGAGGCCAGAAGAGCATTTAAGAATGACTGGATTAATGACCATATGAATTACTTTAAATGCTTGGAAGAGCAAGTTAATAATAACCCTGTTGCCTTTTGGGATACTGCCAAATTGTGCTTAAACCGCAGTAAAAATCATAAGGAGCCTTTGGATGCTAACGCTTTGTCGGAACATGCTCATTCGTTTGCGTCAACTATGAGCAATAATTTGAAAACTTGTGTGAATGAAGATATTTTGACAGCGTGTTGGAGCACTTTGGATAAGTTCATGTTTCAACTTTTGGTTGCACAGCAAATTTTAGATCACGCTCGGAGATTATCTGCATCAAAAGTCTGCACTTCTCCAGATATCCCGGATTTTATTTTTAAAGGCTGCTTGTCAGCGGTTATCTCTCCATTAACCCACCTCTTTAATGTATCACTGGGGTCTGGACGTTACCTGGCTGCATGGAAGCAAGTTGGTGATCCAGCCGATCCCTAAAAAAACCAGCTTTTCGTCCCATCACCTTAATTTCGTTTCCGGCTAAGCTGTTGGAAACTTTAGTTGCTGACCAACTTTCTCAACAGAGAAGCACACAGACCAACCTCACCATTTTTTTGCACCATATTACCCATTGTCTCGATACTCGGACCCAGGTCGATTCACTATATTTGGACTTCTCAAAAGAGTTGGACAAAGTTAGTATCCCTTTGTTGCTGTTTAACCTTCTTCCCCATGACGGGGTACCCGGGTGCCAATTTCGTGTTTAACATATAAATTATCTATCATACATTCGTATTTTCCCCGTGGTATTTTTTGACATCTTTAAGTTGGCAATCCTATGCAGTTTTATGAAAAAATAATTTTAAAAAAAGTTTGTGTAATTTCAAAAAAAATTTTGAAATTCTTTTACATTTTACATCCATGATAAGGGCACCCGGGTACCCCTACAACTATTACCCAAGAAAACTATATAAAAAACGATATAAAAAAGAATGATCACACTTTAAATGAATTTTAATTACAAAATAATTCTAAGATAATTACAATATCAATCAGTAAAAACATCAGTTCAAAAGCTTACACATTTGCAGAACAAGCATAACATTTTGTGATTGTTTTGGTATGCTCATCACAAACTGGGCGATGACAATTGGAACAAGATTTTCTTGTTTTTCTACGTTTTTTGGTGGATTTGCAAACATAACTTCCAGTTACTATAAGGCGACCTGAGGAATCTCTACGTTGTTCTCCATCACCTGCAGAAATACAACTTGCAACAGGCCCTCCCAGCATGAATTCTATTCCTGATTTCGTGTTGAAATGCTCACAAGCTCGTGGGTTTCTGGGCAGAGTTTCAATCGCTGGCATTACCAGTTGTTTACCTAAATTTTTCAAAAACGCACGCCGGCTGTTATTTTTCTTTGATACTAACGGATTGTTTTCCATGTAAATGATATAAGCCGCTAGGCAAGCTAAATCAATCATATTGTAAAACATTGCAACAGGCGACCTTCTAGTCTTCCTCTTGGAAGTGTAGTGCGATACATTTTATCCATACTGTCAACACCACCTTTACCCCGGTTGTAATACAGAATGATTTCGGGCTTTTTCTTTGGTCCACTTATATCTTTTGTGTAATGTATGGTTGACAACAATAGACTAACTTGTTAGCTTTTGGCACAAACGACACCATTGTAACTTTGTCATTGCTAAATCCAAAAAGAGAAGACAATGGTTCTCTCGATTTGTTGGCGAGCATTTGTGGTGGTATGTAAGGCTTATTTTTTTTCAATGAAAGTAGGAATCGTGCCAGAGGAAGCGTTGTAAAAAAGTTATCCATCACAACATTCCGACCACTTTTCTTGAATTGGCAGCACAGGTCTTTTACTACTCTTTCGCCCTGATTTTTTTCACGACCTTTAGCTGATTTCTCGGTATATATTTGCCCAGTGAGTGGATAAGAATTTGCAGCATCACACACCCACCATATTTTGATACCGTATTTTGCCGGTTTTGACTGCATGTACTGGGTAAATCTTGTTCTACCCCTAAATGGAAATAGCTGTTCATCGACAGTAAGGCATTCGGAAGGCACATAATGAGCTCTGAGATTCATATTCATCAAGAGCCATATCTCTGAAATTGCTGCTGCTTTGTCATTTTTCAACCTATCTTGCCTTTTGTAACATTATCAAAACGAAGAAACCTAGTTATTTCCCAAAATCTATTCACTGACATGGATGCACGATATAATGGATTAGCATCACTCTTCCACAGTTCTTTGATGTCTTCTGAGCAAGAATGGTGAACCCCTGCTGTAATGAGAATCCCAAGATAACTATCGAATTCTTCGTCTTTCAACTCCTTCCAAACTTTGGGGAGGGCTGCTTGGATTTTCTGCATTCCACTGAGAATATACAGATTTGGCTTTCCTGTTTGTTTCCCTGATTATGATATTGCACATAATGGTATCAAAAATGCACTTGAAGGTTTCAAGAACTAAAAGGGATTGAGCTTTTTTACAGGTCCTGATTTTTGGTAAAATGTTTTGCTGTGGTGTTTGAGTACTGTCAGGACTTGTCAGATTCCATGCAGTTCCATCCTTGCCATACAGCATCTGCTGATCGGGAACACTTTCTTCATTCTCTACTTCACTGGAACTTTCAGAACAGTCATCTATTTCTATTTGGGCATTATTGTGACATATCTGATATCATACGAGTTCAAATGTATTCCTACACATTTGTACTCGTTGTTTCTTTATTCACCAGCAAGGTTTTGTACTTGGATTTGGAATTCACTTATCCAAATCTAGCTATTTGTCTGTTTTGTTAATAGGTTTAAGCATATCTTTTTGTGTTTTGAGCAACTTCGTGACTGTTTTGATCTTAATTTTCTCATTTAATGATCTGTATGTTAAATTCAGTTCATTTCGGCCTTTTTGTCTGTCACGAAGTTGTCTCGCCGTTTGTAAATTTGCATCTTGTTCTTGTTTTGCAGTCAGCGTTTCTTAGCTTTCGTTTTCTCGTTCGAGTGGAGGGGGGGGGGGAGTTGGAGGCATTCTCCATTTTTTTTCTCCAGTTCTTTTGGTGGAACGCTGAGATCATCAGGAATGTTGGAGCAATACAACTCATTATCACTTTCTGAATCATCAATGAAATTATCCAGATATGATTGCTGTTGCTCAAAACTCATTCTACAACAAGATGAATTAGGCATTGTTGTAAGTGCATATTACTCAAAACTCAATGAATTCAAAAATGTAGGCATATTAGTAAGTGCATCATCTTACCGACTGAATTCTTCCAATGAGAATGCTTGATCTCGTTTTGCCATTTTTATGTTGGTCTTGTGCTAGTATAGAACTAGCAAGTTCAAGTATAGAAAGCGTCCAGTGAATACCGGAAAATAAAACTAACACGAAAATTAAAACTGAAAGTTTTCAGAAAAAATAAAACTGAAAGTTTTCAATAAAACAGAACTGAAAATTTTTACTAAAATAAAAAAAAAAATTATGATTTTTGCTATTGATTTCATATTGATATCAATAACAACACGTGTAGATAAGTTATAAAAAATAATGTATGTTCATAATTCCCATGTAAATCAGTGATGAAGGACTTAGGTACCCAGGTACCTCGTCATTGATTTACTTAAAATTTCTCACCCATGGAGAAGAAGGTTAAACTGCGATTTGTAGGTCTGGACTTAATGGCCAATGACTGGTTCAATGATATGCTCAAGGTCGGGCTTTCAGACTAAGAAATCAGGATTATTCTTGTCCTACCTTTTATATTAAAAGTGGTGTGCCACAGGGGTCTCCTCTGGGCCCTTTATTGTTTAATATTTTTCTTGCTGATCTTGCATATGTTTTAACTGATTCTCGTACAAAAATCATTATTTATGCTGACGATGTTAAACTTTTTCGGACCATTAACGACTGGACTTCATGCTACGAGTTGCAGGCCATGCTAACACGAGTATATCAATGGTCCTGTTGTAATGGGCTTGAATTGAATGCGTTCAAGTCGTTTGTGATGTCCTTCAGTTGTTCCACTGCACCGTTTGAGTTTAACCATGTTATTAATGGTAGTCCCTTGGTTAGAACTAATACTCTGAAGGATTTAGGAGTGGTTATGTCACACAATTGTTCCTTTTCTGAGCATTTAAATCAAGTATATCTGGATATTTCACGTCGCATCGGCATGTTGAAGAGTTCCATTCAGTTCTTTACAGAAGCTAAAACTTTTTTACTTCTGTTTAAGACTTTTATGATTCCTAAAATTGTTTATTGCACGTGGATCTGGTTTGGGGGCAATCAACAAGTCTTACATAAAATACAATGTAAATGCCTTAACTTTAAAGCGTTTTTAATAAAGAACTTTGGCAATCAGCTACCTTTGACGTCCGCCTATTTTCATAACATTTTTAACATTGCGCGTATTATTATTTCACTTTTTAACATTCCTGTTGGTATTTCTCATGCTAAGTTGAGCGTAGGTCCTTTAGTGAATGATTTTAACTTTCAGGGTATTAAGTTTGATGCGTAGGGGCTTTGTTTTTACTCCCTTGTACAAATGGAAGAAGTTTATTTCACGGATTGATCCGGTGAATAAAGTGATTACTAATTACTTAGATAATTTCAACGATGTTTGCTTTACGGCTCCGATGAACTCCATTTTCCTCTTTTCTCATAACGACTCTTTCTTCCTTTCCCATTTTTTCTTTTCTATTTCTTTACCATCTAATTTTTATTTTTATTTGTGTATTATTTTATTATTTTCATTCTCGCTGTGTTAGTCTCATTATTTATTGTTTTATTTTATAATTCTCAATTTTATATGTGGTTCATTAAACCCATTTTGGGCTTGGCCTGTTGGGGGACAACATACGGCCTTGCACTCCGGTTTATCTGGCATGTTTCTCTCCCTGTTGTTGTTACAATTATTATTATTACGAGGGTTGGGGCAAAAGTCATGGCAACTATTTTTTTTCTTGAAGATACCAGTCCGGTTGGAAAATGTGACATATACAGACGAAAGGACAACGTGATAACTACATGTGTGGACAATGAATAGCACTGAAATATCGTAACACACTAATTTATTACGGTAGTATACAGGGCAATATGGCCTTCACGGTGCAAAAGAATGACAACACAGTACACAAAATTGACATGACAAACCAGTAGCGCCCATCGTCTGTCTTCATCCATGAGCTGCCCGATGACGGCACGTGCCACGTCGTCCCGAACGTTGCTCATCACTGGTTGACACACGTCCTTGCTGAAACTTTCCTACCCACCGTGCTACTGTACGGTATGGTAGGGCAGTATTCCCAAGGGCTTCCACTAATTCACTGTGACTTTCCATCGCATTTCTCCCTCGGAGAACAGCTATTTTGATGTAAGCGCGCTGCTCAACACGGGTTACTTCCATCTCGCACGACACTCTCCAACTGACTGATTTCACAGCCCTCGCTGCGCTACGACCAGCTATCACAGAGCCATCTGTTGTTCTGCTTACACACTATGCCTGCAGAACTTCCACACGACACATATACGTTTGTGATCTGTTCACATATCTACAAGAAAAAAAATAGTTGCCATGAGTTATGCCCCAACCCTCGTATTAATAATAATAATAATAATAATAATAATAATATTATTATTATTATTATTATTATTATTATTATTATAAGCAAGAGCACGGTGGAGTATATCTTCACAATGAGCAGAGTATTTTTCAAATTCGCCAAAAGCGACGTGCAAGCTATACAACAGCTTTTAAACTGACAGCCAAGAATGAAAAGGTCAAAGAGCAATCGTGCAGCAGCAAGGCAGTTAGGATTCTATGAAAAATGTATTTGGCGCTGGAGGAAATGTATGCAGAACTATATTATATGTACGAAATTAAAAATGTTTTCCCACTGAAATGCGTATTACTTTTATTGAAGCATATAAGAAATGCGTATTACCGATTGCGTGTGTGGTGGTGGTGGTGGGGGGGGGGGGGACATATTGGCTGCCACAGCATTACTGTTGGAGATTTTACATTTATGTTAAATTTTTGCTGCTGCGGCATATCAGCCGTCGCGGCGTTAATGTCGAAAATTACAGTATATATGCTAGGTTAAGTTATAACTTTACAATTTTTTATAATTAAAATATCCACTTGGGTGTTTTCGTTCCAAACCGTCAGAAACCAACTACATGCAACAGGCTTTTCTTTTCACAAGACAAAAAACAAAACATCTGCTCACGTGTCAACACTGAAAAAATCGACTAGAGTGGGCCAGATCCAAGAAGATTAGACCACTGAAGATTTCAACAAATCATCTTCGACGAATCACAAGATTGTCTAAGAGTTGGTGATGATAATGGACTTTTGTTTGGAAATGAAACAATGAAAAATTCTCAGAAGGCTGCATTAACTACAGCATTAAATTTCCTCAGTCTGTCATGATATGGGGATGCATGAGTGCCAGAGATATGAGAAGGCTGTATATACTGTTGAGAAATGTCAATGCAGAAGTTAACACTTTTTGATTCCATCAATAGATGATTCCTTTGAAGATGAAGAGGTGACCTTTCAGGACAACAATGCGGACCAAAAGTTTTTATTGGGCAAGATCAGTCAAAGAAATTTTATATGAAAAAATATCAAACACCTTAACTGGAACTGAAGACTGTGATTCGTCAAAAACACCCTATAAACAAGAATGAATTGAAACCTTCCATAATACAAAGTTGGAATGAAATTCCAGACAGTTATATAAATCTTTTTGATTCTATGCCAAAAAGAATCCATGCTGTCATTAAAGCCTGTAGAGGTCCCACTAAATATTACATTAATTTATCCACCCATTTCTCTGAATTATTTGACCAGTTTCAACCCTCTCTCTTCAATATTCTCTTAAAATGTAAGTACTTCTTAACCAACAAATGGGTATGAATAATTAGAAATTTCATCATTTTATTAACTTCTAACATTACAACGACTAACAATGTTTAGCTTCACGTTTTCTGGGGTGAACCTCTGCAGGATTTGAACATAAAATAGATTTGTACTGAGAAAATGATCTTTGAAGTTACAGAGGCTTTGGAAAATGCAGCAATGAGGTTTGGGATGTAACACTTTCTCTGAATAAAGTTTTTGAAATTAATTGTACTACACTCCAACCTGGGTTTTTATCTAGAACATCTTTTAGCTTTGCATGGATAAGTAATTGTTTAGGTGAAACTAGCACTGATTCGATTGCTTCCACAATCTTCAACATAATAGCAACTGCTTTATGAAGAGGCAATCCTTCCAAATTTTTTATGCTGTCAATAAGAAACTTGTTCTTACATACATGTGTAAAGTTCTGTTGCATATTCTGACCTTTGATTCTCCTGTGGTGACAGGGACTGTAGAAGCAAAGTTTGTTTATGCATCTTCTCCATGCGATGTATTGATGCTAAGTGAATGGAAGTGTTTAAATGTTGTAACACTTGCGATCTTTTTTCAGCAGTTATGCTTTTGTTACAGCATTTGCAGAAAAGAACTCTGCCATCTGTTGAGAACATCTCTCCAAATTCTTGGACTGCTGGCATTTTGTACATGCAGATCTCTTCTCTTTTGGCATGGTTGACTTTCAATGGAATATAGCTATAGCAGATATTAAAATAATATCACAAGAAGCCAACTGGCCTCTTGGGTGTAGGACAAAATGCAATCAAAATATGCCTTTTAGGTCTGATAATCCTAAATATGTCACAAACCATTAAATATGATTTTTTAGGTCTTTATAACTCTTAAACCAAAACACATATGTTAAGGAAGAACACATTTTTATGCATATCTCTTAGTACTGAAACCATAAACGAAATATGTTTTTACCTAAGGTTCCTAACCCTAGTGATCACATTATACAAGGGGGGAAAATTAACGTTACAAGGACTGGGGGTGAGGGGGCAATACCGTTAATGCTGATCGATACTGCGAAACTCTGCAACATTTGCAAGTGGCCATTAAGAACAAACTGCTGGGAATGCTTACCGCTGAAGTAACGCCTCATACGGCCAACAGGACAACTGAGGAAGCGATGGAATGTCCTAGAGCATCCTCCCTACAGTCCTGACATGGCACTGTGCGATTTTAACGTTATCGGACCGTTGACATGACATTTGAAAGGACGACAATTCACATCAGATGCTGAGGTCCAACAGGAGGTCACGACTTTTCTACTTCAGCAACCAAGGGAATTTTATGAGAAGGGAATCCGTCAACTCGTGGATAGATGAGATGCTTGCCTTAACACCCACGGTGTTTGTTTCTAAATTTGTTCAGGTATGTACTAACGCCTTTAAAAATCTCGTTTTCATTTGAATGGCCCTAATATTTGGGATATTATGGAACGATCCATTCGTGCACAAGAGCCTGCAACCGCAACAGTCACACAATTATGGGCAGCTATCGAAATTGTATGGCTGTACATCTCTTCAAAGGACTCATGCAGAGTAGCTGCACTTCGCCGAGTAAAAGGAGGCCCTACACGATAGTGAATAGGTATCCCATGACTTTTAATACCTCAGTATATTTACTAAAATAATGTATTTACATATAGTGAACACCACAAAATAAACTAGATGACTTGTTTAGTCACGTGAAGACTAGTTTTTATTTTTGACTGCATTGACAGCAACTTAACTGACATTTATGACTGATCAATCGCTAACCATCCAAACCAACAGAGATCATTCATGTTTTTTGACCTCGCCCAGTTTCAGGTTTTGAAGGAGAGACACCCCCCCCCCCACTTGATATGAACCAACGGTATAAAATGATTAACACAGAATTACCGCCAGGTGGGGTGGGAGTCAAGGGTTCGGGACTGATACTCGCGGGTGTGTGTTTTCTCAATGAGACAACCAGTGTTTAACTAAATTCATTTATTTACAATTCAAATTAAAGCTATTTACACAAGGATATACACAAATGTCAGCAGGCAACTATTAAAATACTCATACGGGCTGAACAGCTTGGAGCAGGCACATGTAAGAACTACTTAACACACAATAAATCATGACCAATCACTACGAGGGGCCCCCTCTATTATGCTCTTATATCTACAGATTACAGGTAACATTAATATTTCTAACGCCAATCAATAACCAGCAGCAATAACCTCTTTATGAGAGGGCTCAGATAATCCTCTTGTGCTTAACGCACAGGCAACAGACACATCGCTATGGCACGATGAGCATGCGCTCAACCACGCAGCGATCCACATCATCGCGCAATCGGCAGGCACCGCTTACTATGCAGCTAATTAACGTGGGAGCACGTCATGTGGCCCTTTTCGATAACCCCAGCGTGTACCTCCATAGCTACAAATAATCTGACAAGGGGACATTACGACCTCGGAATTTTAGTTTAATACGAGACTTCGTATAGTTGTAGTGTACCTTTAGGATGTTAATATACTTAAATATTAAGGCGCACTGATCAGCCAATTTTGAAAAAAAGACGGTTTAAAGTTTCGAGCACCATATATAAGGGAAAGTTTTCCTCTTTGATTGTAAGTGATCCGATAGCTCAGACGGCAGCGTGGTTGCTACTCACAAATCAAATTATTAGTGTGAGGTGGCGGGTTCCAATCCCAGTTGTAACAATTTTTTTTTCTTTACCCAAATAATTATTCAATTTATTTGTGACAACCAAATTTTTTCACAAAATTTTCCTTTTCTCAAAATTATTATACTTATTTTTATTGTTACAAGTGTCTACGGAGTAATAAAGTATTTTCTGCAAAATATTTTGTATAGAATCAACATTTTAAAAGCAATAACCATTTTATTTTATTTTTTATTTTATTAAAAAAAATTATTTCGAAGCTACCTGACATATTTATCATATAGTGCACAAGGTAGGCAGAGCGCAGAGAGGCACGTGAGAAGAGGTTTGGAATGTTCTAGATCTTTCTCGCGCCACTGGCTCTCGTCAAGTATGAGCGGAGGTTTGCCAAGCAGTTACAAAAAAAAGCCGTTTTTAATTGTGATACAATAATGGTTTTTTTAATCATAAAACAGTTAATAAAAAAGTTTTTCTGTGAAAATGGAGAGCAGAGAATTTGCTGGCTCTTCGGGGATTGAAGAGAAAATTGACGAATATATGAACAGCGAAGTTTCGAAATTGCGATTGAAGGATGCAGTAGTATATTTTGAAATATTGCTCCATGAAAATAATATGATTGCATCAGAATCGTCAACTATAATTTCTCACGAAGCTATGATGATGGGACAGCAACTCTATGAATTTACATTAGAAATGCTGGATGAAAAAATATTTGTAAATGAAGAGGCATTGATTCATGTGAATGAAGATTGTGAACCAGTATCTTGTCAAGAAATTGAAGATCTTTCATCGGACGATTATGAACCAGAAGAGAAAAAGAGCAGAGAAATAGAGTACGTTCCTTTGAACTATAAAATAAAAGTTATTAATATTGCCAAAGCACATCCTACGTGAACCTTGCAAACTTTGAAAAAGAAAGGATGTCGACGTTTGAAAAAGATGGAATATTTATCCCAGTGGGAAAAAGAAGTAAAAAAAGGCAGAAATACATTTGATAAATATTCAATTATTGATTCCTGGACTTATAACTTAACTTTTTTGTTAAAGCTAGAAAAAATAGTTGGTTGTCACAAATAAAGTTGTAAATATAATATATTGAATAATTATTTGGGTAAAGAAAAAAAAAAATTGTTACAACTGGGATTCGAACCCGCCACCTCACACTAATAATTTGATTTATAAGTAGCAACCAAGCTGCCTTCTGAGCTATCGGATCACTTACAATCAAAGAGGAAAACTTTCCCTTATATATGGTGCTCGAAACTTTAAAGTGTCTTTTTTTCAAAATTGGCTGATCAGTGCGCCTTAATATTTAAGTATATTAACATCCTAAAGGTACACTACAACTATACGAAGTCTCGTATTAAACTAAAATTCCGAGGTCGTAATGTCCCCTTGTGAGAGCTACTATTCTCATCTGGCCATCTAACAGTGCTTTACAGTTGCACATCAGCTACCCACATGTCCTGCCCGTGCCGCTGGATTCCAGATTTGGAGCAGGCTCAATCAGCTGCAGGCTGAACAAGCAGCCTCTCGAAACACTGGCTTCAGAGTCCGCTACACGAGACTTAATAAATATATGCAAAAACTAAATAGGCTAGCCTTAATAAATAGACTAGATTTAATATATGCAAAAACACTTCAATAATGACACAAAGTTCAATTAGGGAGCACAGCAGGTTCTTATGCACAAAACCAAGTCCAAAGTCTTGGACTGGCGACAAGAAGCAAGATGAACCAGTGGAGTGCTTGAAACACCTATGCACATAAACTCCTTCCACAGGGACTATAACAGGTAGAGAGTTACTGAAGAGCAGGCACATCTATTTCGAACACCACGGCTTGATATCACAGAAAAGTAACAAAAGAATGGAATGGACTCACCAATACTGTCATCTAGTTTGGGGCAGCACAGTCACTCATCGATGCTCTTTTGTCACCTGGAGCCGCAATGCAAAACTCGTCAAAGTCAAAACACAACTGAATTATTATCATCATTTACTTTTAAATCAGAAAGTGCAACGCCATTTCCAAATTATAACGTGCACATTCCGATTACAATTAGAACATGGACAAACAGGGGCATAATCTTCTTCACGGACGTTCATGCCTAAAGTTCGAACAACTCGTAAAATACACATGAACAAAACGCATGTCTTCACCGAGCGACTGCTTCAAGAAGAACACACACATTTAAATTCAGAGAATTCTCTCTGTGATCCACACACAGATCGCAACAATACCTCGTTGGGAGACTGGCAAGATCTTCTCGGAAATCTCATCCGAGAAAACAATGGCGGCCCCTGTTGCTCCGAAAATCTGGAGCAACAAAACACTCAAATGATACAGTCGAATCCCGTTATAACGCAGTTCAAGGGACCACCGGTTTACTTCGTTAAATCGAGATTGCAAACTAATTTGAAAATAAATGAAAAATAGCTTATTTTAATCCGAGAATATACCTTTTTAATGTTTAATCCTTAATTATGGCAAATATCAATCAATATTAGCTTTTTAAATGTACAGTTAAGATTGTGAACTGATTTGTAGTGTAACAGTAATGCCATGGAAGAATAGATAAAAAATGGAGGTTGTACTTTTCGCTATTAAGTCTTTGCCACTGCAAATAGTAATCTCTGAATAATTTCGGTAAATAAATTGAACACGATAAAGATTTTATTTTTTAATGGTTCGTGTTTTCAGATATTTAAACTACAGGGTGGTTATAATTAAAGTGACACTATTGAGACCCTTCTAACGGCCGTTCTGGTAATCAGATTTTGACAAAACTTGAGATATCTCAAGTTTTGTCAAAATCTGATTACCAGAATGGCCGCTAGAAGGGTCTCAATGGTGTCACTTTAATTATAACCACCCTGTAGCTTAACATAATTACAATACAAGCGGTACATCGAGTGTCTTGTTTGCATCCTTCGTAGCATTACGCGAATAAAATAGTTCCATTTCACGTGACTAAAATAGTTTTATTTTAATGCAATTCTTTAAGTTTTTTCTTCTGTTTAATATTAAATGTCATAGATTTGGTTCAAATTTTATAGTACTGTATTGCATGTATTAAAATAACTGAATTTTACTACAGTACAATTGTAATTTATTTTGAAGAATTACGAGTTAACAAAACCTTGGGCTTTTCTCACGCGGAAATACCGGAACGCATCGTTTTACTATCGTTTACTGATTTAAATTCCCATAAAGTATTGATAACAATACAGTACATGTACACAATATTGAAAATAGTGATGAATAAGATGTTTCAAAACAATACTGTATTTCTTAAGAATGTTTGTTCGAATAGAAACGCGATTTTGAAATAGTTTTGTTTATAGGCCTATACTAAAATAATTCGTGTCTTACTAACAAGAGCGGCTATTTTTAATTTGCTGATTTTTACAGATTCGATTTGTCACTTATCTAATGTGCAACTTCCAAATAAAATTTCGTTATAATGAAATTATAACATTGTGGGGACCCAAAATTTACTTTAATTACAGTGAAAACTTTGTTATAAAGATTTCGTTATAGCGGGATCGTAATAACATTAAATGAATAGAATTTTTGCGGGACCGCAGTAAAACTTCCGTTATAGTGAAAACTTCGTTACAATGGAATTCGTTATAACGGGATTTGACTGTAAATAATTGAGAAAACGCAAATAAAATAACATATTTCATCTGTAAATATAAAAGTAGAAAAAACCCGCCGCATAAATGTTCAACAAAACGAATCAAGGCTAAATTAATTTAAGGAACAAACCAAACACCAATTGTTTTAAATATACACAACACCAATTATTTATTCAGAAAATATCTACACTTTGCAAGGACCCATGAGACGGTCTCCGCTGAGCCTATGTAACCTCCTAAGGAATGTCACAAAGGTATATAAAAATAACGGATATCCCTTTTCCAAAGTGTCCATTTAATAGCCTTAACAGCCCTGGAAGCATATCAAATGATGTAAGTTAAGTACTTGCTCATATTCGAAGAGATAACAATACAGTAGTGGCCGCTTAATGTGGACGTCTCGGGACCATCTTTAAATAGCCACATTAACCAGTGGCTATTTTAAGCAAGCAAACCAAAAGCATTTACAAGTCGAGCATGTATTTGTACTTACATATAGTAAAACAATTCAGCAACTGGAGATTTGCAAACCACATTTTTGTTTATTTGAAACAGAGTATATATCAATACGTATTTTTAGTCTAACAAGTTTGTTTGCATAAAAAAAAAAATCATTTATACATGTTCAATATACAGAGTGTTAGATATCTTGTCAAAATAGTTTGTTTTTTTTATTTAAAATATTTTCTAATGTCTGTTTGACAGTTTTGTCTTCTAAAAAATCATTAACATCACTTTGAACTTTTAAATAATCATGCATTTTTTCACAGCCACTGATTTGAAGAGCTGTTTGGATGGTGCACAGGCTAGCTTGAACTTCTGGATTCGACGGTTTAATAAAAGTTCTTAAGGAAACAATTTCCAAGGAAACAAGGATGAATAATTAATTTAGTGAAAAGTCAAAATATTTAAATAGAAGAAATACTATTAGTGAACAATCAGTAATTTTGGGCAGCAGTGCCAACACCTCCTATAAAGAAAGCCTCGGCAATGAAACATCATACATTGTTACATCATCATAAGTCGATCAAATTTAGAGCTTATTGGTAGAAATGCGGTTAAAGGACAAAGTATGATGATGTAACAATGTATGACGTTTCAGTGTGGAGGCTTTCTTTATGGCAGTGCCCATTAGCTTAGAGGGAAATGAAAAGTGGCTACTACAAACACAGTGTAAATTTATCCGTAGTGAGATGAAGAGTAGAATTCGTGAACTTCCTCTGAAGAAAGTAGCCACATTAAGTGAAATTTTTAGCTAGAAACCAGTTAGAAAATCCCGGACAGAGTTGGAGTGGCCATAAAAAACGGGTGGCTGTATTAAAGGTGGCTACATTAAGCGGCATCTACTGTATAAATTTTCACGTCGTATAAAAATTTTATACATGTAAAAAAAGTTATCCATGGAAGTCAATCATGCTTCTATAACTGTGTTCTCATGCCTTCTGGAGCAAAGATGGCAATTTCGCACAACACTAAGGACATTTTATAAAATTAGAGTGTTAAACTTCATTTATTTTGAAGGGAAAAAGAAAATGAAACTAACCTCACCAAAATAAAAATTCATTACAACTCGAAACTAATAATGTAGATCTGCACTATGCTTTATCCTAATGCTGTCTACAAAATTATTCTTAAGTATCTATTCATAACTATTATTCATTATCAATGAGCAAGCAGTATCCAGCTTAAGGTCACACTGTACTTACAGATCAGAACACATTTACTGTATTGTATTCTCCCTCTAGTGTTAGCCCACTTGAAGAACAGGCAGTAACTTTATATCTTCCAGGTTTTCCTGGTTCTATTTCCTCTACCTGTAAAAAGGTTTTCAATGAAAATCTGTATGAATGAAAATAGTGTGATGAAACCTAACCAAATTGCATGTCACTTAATTCATCAAGATGAACAAATAATATTTAATTAAAGAATTTAATCTTCACCATGGTTGGGACAAATTCTCGATGAAATAATATGCCCTCATTCTCCATGTGGGATCCAACAAGCTCTGCCATCTGCTGGTCAAATCCACGAAGTAAAATTGATCGAACCTGAAGCAAAAGACAAAATTCAAAAAGTTTCTCTAAATTTATATTTTAAATCCACATAAGATAACAGTCAACACTCCTTTAATGCGATTCATTCATACTGCATTATAAGAAACTCATAATTAGTACATACAGGGGTCTCAGAACTTTTTTCCGAAACATAACAGGGAGGTAGAGGGGATATATATGAACACTTTTTGCCAATAAACCTATGATCGGAAATAACTCTGTGTCCAACAATGCCTGCTCAACTAACTGGACACACATGCTGCATTTTCCTTGAGAATGTTTTACCAGAGTTTTTGGAAGACATACCTTTGGGTGATTTGCCAGAATATGTTGTCACAAGATGGGGCACATCCACATATAAACTCTCGAGGTTCGCGATTATCTGAATCTCAGGATTTCCAAACAGAAGGATTAGTCACGGTGGTTGTAGCTTTGAGCACATACTGTGGTAACATTTGCTGCAAGCTACATGATAAATAAAATTAGATACCATGTCTCTTCATTTGTGACCTGCAAGGCGATCTTTTGATATGCCGTTGTTGGACAACACGATTCATTTCTGATCACAGATTTATTATCATAACGTGTTCATATACACAAACTTATAATTAGTACAACTAGATTAATTCAACCACTTTATATGGAAACCGTTAAAGCAGTTTTGCAATAATGCAGTTAGATCAACTAACTTATGCGGCTGCCCATATTACTGTATAGAGTTATAGAGTGCCTATATAGAAAGAGTGTGGCCATAAGCTGAATAGCAGCCATGTTTGTCCTCAGCTCCCATAGCGTTAGTACAGGAGAAATACAAAAATAATTTTTTTCTCTAGGGAGGAGCTATTCATAGGGGCCTCAAAATTTCCAAAGCTTGAGTAGAGCAGGGGCAGGGAATCTGGAATGCTCAGGACCAGAAGCCTCCCAGAATCATGGTCTTCAGGGAGATGTTACAATAAGTGTGTGTGTGTATATATAATAAAATCATTTCTAACTACTGTTATTTAAAATTTATTTTAAAATAAAAGTTTTCACAATTATACAATTAAAGTCATTATTTATTAATAGGTTAATCTTCACTATCATGATGACTGATCATGCGACCGAGGTAAATGCAATTTTTACTAATTTAACCATCACTTCTAAGTCATCTACTGTGACTAAATAGAAAAGGGGGGGGTATTTATATATCAGTCCGT
>JAHWFO010040189.1:138732-166708 GCA_023313115.1 Rhysida immarginata
GTGTTGGGCTTTTAGTATTTGATTATTATAAACCTTATTATAAGCTTATTATTATTGTTGTTGTTAGGAGTTTTCCTTTTGTCTAATTTTAATTTGTGGCCGTTGTCGCTCCTTATTTGGGTGATAGCGCTCACGTATTGTTGGAGTTTTGCCGAGAAGATGATGGCAGCCTCCTCAGTCATTGCTTGATGGCGTTTTTGTTCTTGTTATAAAATTCTTTTGGTAATTAATTATGTTTTTTTTTTTTTTTTTGGACAAAAAAGTGCGTTTTTTTTTGGTGTCGTTGATCGAATGCTGGCGGCCATTATGGTTCACGGCTGTCGCCGTTGCGACTGTGTATTCTTTTACACATGCTGTTTGGCATTGATTTCAGCATATTAATGAACGATGATGGAAAATGTTTTAACTGCATTTAACAGAACATGGCCTGATGCGTGGAATTAACATGCATATTTTTTTTTTGAAATCCTGGTGCCCGTCAGAGTAGCAGCGATTGTGAGTCTCCGGTCTTTCGCATAAGGTAAATTGGCAAGCAGAGAAACCCACAAACCAGAGCAATAATAGAGGTCTGCAAAATGGTGAGTGTGCATTTCGTTCCAAATTCTCTGCATGGAAGAGACCCCTGTTTTGAGAGTATATACCGCATGACAGCCCTACATTGAGTATCCTTATCGGAACTGTGTGGAACTGTAGCGTGCCGTGGTACATACGAGCCTGGGACAAAATTGAATTCGTTTCAAGCTGGGTTTTTTTTTGAGACTTTGAGAACGGAATATGTTCATGTTAAACGTTTCTTGGAAATTATTGAAATTTTGTTCTACACTGTAGTAGATTAACTCGTAATTTTCAGAGGTGCTCTCGTTGAGCGTTTTTGTAATTGAGTGAGGTGCCGTAATTTAAAGGAGTGTTAGAACACCACGTGTTGGTGGAGCAAAGTGTCCACCCTTCAGTGGACTGGGGTGTTGCTCTCGAGTGCCTGTGGAGCAGGGAAATCGCGTCGGGAACTCGTCTCATATGGAACTAGGTGATAGGGGTTCACGTGTTTCCCCCCCTAGGCTAGTTCAAAGGGAACACACGACACTGTCGTGCGTCTCATGCTGTTGGAATATTTGGTAGCCCAGGTACCCATGAGGGTGGTCCAGTCGTGGATGTAATCTTTCCACTTAAGCATCATCGCTTAGTAGCGAAACGAGCCTCGTGTGATGGCGTGGTCGTAGGCTGTCAGCTAAAAGGCCCAAGTAACCCCCTCTTATGGGACAGCACCAGTCAGTCCGGCTCAGGTGTTTGTGCTGGCCATGACCATTTAATGCAGACATAGGATAATTTTGTGCATGAGGGGCCCCTCTAGTCGTAACAATTAGTAGTGTTTTCCGATTTGCTGAGAGTTCTTCACGTTGTGGTTTGCACCCGTGCCTGCACCAGCTGTAAATAGAGATGTAACTTTATTTCTGGGGTCTGATTAAATGTAAATTGTTTAGAAAAGTGAAAAGCGTTTGTTTTCTTTTCTTTTTTTTTTTTTTTTTTTTTTTTTAAAGTCAATGAGTGTTCAAGACCATGCCCGAACCCCTGATGGACCCCGCCTCGAGGTTTCTTTAGAACAGTTCTAAACTTGATTGTCCAAGGGGGGGGGGTCCTCATAATATAAACATTTCATTGAAACATTTGTACTTTATGCAAAATGCTGACGTGTATGCTCGCAACACGTGTCAAAATAGTTGGGACATGCGCAGAAGAAGCCCCCAAACGTGGTCGAATGTTTGAGAAACAGAACGTGACGAATTCAAGATTGCATGAGCATATAAGACGCAGAAAAGTCGGGTTCCGCAATTGTATCACCATTATGGGTTGAGGATAGCCCTTTAATAACGACTTGCGAAGGCAAATAATCCAAAGGTATGAAAAGAATGAATCGCAATGGGAAATTGCTAGGATTTTGAATCTGCCTCCTTCTACCATTCATAGCATTGTTAAACGTTACCACGAATCCGGTGAAATTTCCGTACGTAACAGACAAGGACGAAAACCAGTATTTAATGCACGTGACCTTCGATCCTTCCGACAATATTGCGTTAAAAATAGGCATGCTTCAATAGTTGAAATCACCTCATGGGCTCAGGGATTCTTTGGAAAACATGCATCGACCAATACAATTTGTCACGATATTCCGAGATGCAACCTAAAGCTGTACTATGCTCAACGCAAGCCATACATCAATACCGTCCAGAAACACCGTCAACTTCAGTGGGCACGAGCTCATGCAAGATGGTCCATAGCTCAGTGAAAATGCATCCTATGGTCTGATGAATCCACCTTTCAAGTCGTTTAAGGAAATAATCGACGTCGGGTTCTTCGGAGCAAGGACTAAAAGGACCACCCAGATTTTTACCGCCGTACAGTTCACAAACCAGCCTCGGTCATGGTATGGGGGTGCATGAGTGCCCAGACTTTGGACAACCTGCACTTCTGTGATAGTAATCTTAATGCTGAGCGCTATATATAGATTCTAGAGGAACAAATGTAGTCATCTAAACGACGATTATTTCATCAGCGTCCCTGCATATTTCAACAAGACAATGCCAAACCCCATATTGCGCATCCCACAAAGGCCTGCGTGCAGTCCTGACCTGTCTCCTATTGAAAACGTTTGGTGCATTATAAACGAAAATTGCATCAACACAGACCATGTACAGTTGCACAATTAAAAGCCTATATTCAGCAGGAATGGGAAAGAATTCCAGTCGAAAAATTAGACAACCTGGTGTCGTCGCTTCCAAAATGTTGGCTAGTGTCATTAAGCGGAAAGATGACGCAACCCAATGGTAAAAGGTGGAACATATAAGCGCTGTTCCAACATTTGTAGCACTGGTTGTGTACCAATGTACAATGTAGCCTGCATTTCTTAAAATAGCAATAAAGTTTGTGAAAGGAATTATGTTGCATCTGTGTTTTTAACCTTTTAACAATTTACTACACAATCTATATAACTAACAAAGCAATCGGTACTTTGTATATGCAACATTTCATTGTGTCCCAACATTTTTGGAATTGAGGTTTGTATATGGGGGAATATAAATAACACCAATTATAAATCTAAGGTTATTAAATTTCACTAACATCCAGTACGTTTCGACTTACGTCTTCATCATCATGGGCAAAGTAATTAAGTGATACAAGAGCAAATAGCCATAGTTCAAACACATAGCACAACGTTAGCCAATCAGGATACAGCAGAGAGACTCCTCCCGACTGGCCAACACAAAAGGTAAAAAAGTAATCGAGAAGAAAACTTTACATTCAAAATAAAATAAATATAAATAAATAATAAAAGAATAAACATATAATCATAGTCAATCAGGATAACATTGGCAACTAGGCCAAACCCAGACCGCTCCCCCAAGAAAAAGGAGAGAAGAACCCTCCCCCCATCACAGTAGGATGGAATAACACAGTTCTAATTTAAGATTTTCAATGGGGAGGGAAGGGATTAAAGTCACACGCACATGGACATGGACGGATCAAAGTCACCTGCCGGTCAATTTCACCCCGAATGACTGTAATAAGAATAAAAGAATAACACTCTTGAACAAGATACAAAAAATGGAAATATGCAAGTGAAAATTCATGGAATGCGATTACAAACAGAAATAACACAGGGCTGCAATGAAAAAAATACAAGGGAATTGATAGCTTAACTTAATGTATTTTTTGGTGCCGATTTCAAAAATAATAAGGAAAAATTTCTATCACATCAGGATTTCTGGAAAAATTCAATTTTACTTGAATATCCGCAAGCTTATGAAGGTTAAAGAATTTGAGACTAGCATGACAACAAGGAAAAAGAAGCTTGGGTTGCCTTCAAAGATGTCGACAGTAAATTTCTGGGTAATTACAAGGATCCTGAATGTAATGAATATGCTAGACGAATTTCAAGCGTTGGGTTGCTCCATGAGTGTCAAAATACATTTCCTTCACTCATGACTTCTCCCCGAAAATTTAGGATCAGTCAGTGAAGAACAGGGTGAAAGGTTCCACTGTTGCCAGATAGTACATGCAAAATTGTTCATGAGAAATCCTTTTCAAATAGGATTTTAGCAAAAATATCTTTATCAATTTTACAAAAAATCCTGACGTGATGGAAAAAATGGAGGTCATTTTTGAAATCGGCACACCAAATAACATAAAAATCAGCGAAAACTTCTCTTGTATTTTTCAAAAACTTCAATTTTGCAGGCCTGTGTAATTAATTAAATGAAGTCTTTTACAATATTGAGGAAGTAATGGATATCAAAATTGATTTGATTATTGAGGAGAGTCTGTGGTGATTGTCGCTTTCTTTTAAATATCTCCACTGTTTCTAAGAAGCTGATTTTGCACAGGTTTCGAGATACTTGTAATACGTTCATGATTTCACTGATGGTACCAAATTGGTGTCCTGTGTCCCGCAGATGAGCTGCAAAGGCAGATTTATCATCACAATTGACATGTGATCTTCTGTGCTCTTTGTAAAGTTCAGAAGAAGAGCGTTTTGTTAGTTCTACGTAGCAGCATTCACAATTTTTACAACCTAAATTGTAAACTCCACATAGATCGTATAGCGCGGAGCTGTTATTCATGTACTTATGCTGTTGAAGAATTCTGTGACAGTTATTAGGTGTAAAAGCTATTTTAAAACCTAAATTTTGAAAAATGTTGGTTATTCTGTGTATTCCAGGGCCGTAAAACGTAAACGTGACGAATTTCGTTTCCAGTGAAAAGTTGTCACCGCTCGTTCGAATGGCTCTCTGGACACTTTTGTAAATGTTGACAGTTTGTTTGGGGAAGAAGTTTCTGTCAGCCATTTCGTAAATGTTTAACTCTTCTTTTTTACTTTTAGTGGATAGAGAGTATGTCAGTGCTCGTTGGAAATGATACTTTAGTGCAGCAGCCTAATGGTTAAATGGGTGATTGGACATGTATGTTATTGCGTTGGATGTTGTCGGTGTGGTAGATATGTTCAAACACTTAAAGGACAACTCCATGGTCACATACAACTTTACTTAAATAGAAAGACTAACACATTAATAACATCGTAGCATATTTAAATTTTTTTTATTCGAACCCTAAATGTGTGAAAAAACAAAAATTTCGAGCGAGATTTGAAATCGGGAGGCATCCACCTTGGATGGAGACTTGACGTAGCTCGAGGCTTGCTCCCAGCAAGCTTTGCAGTGAAGCTTTAACATTCACTACAGATCCGCTATTCACTTAATATTGCACTCACTACAACTTTCACAATGTCTGGACATGAAAGCAATGATTCGGATATCGGTTTTGAGACTTACGAAGATATGGAGGCTTATTTTAATAACTATCTACATAATAAATTGGAGAACATTGTGGATAATTTAGATAGATTATGCGTGAAACCATACAATTTCGAGCCCCTCTGGCACGATCACCCCTCATTAGATGAGGAATCCAGTGTCGCTGAATCGACGGAAAATATACCACCAGCAACAAATTGGCAAGTACCATGAAAAATTCATATATTATTTAAATATGAACAATTTCTTGATGTTAATTTTTAAAATAGGTATCCATGCACAAAATAAGAAACGCCGACAGCACAAGAAAGCTTATGAAGTTGTGATTATGTCGAGGTCGATCAGCATATCCCCAATGACTCGGTGTGCATCACCGAAAATTCAGTGTTTTCAAAAATTTGCTGGAACATAATGTATTAACCATCGCATATAGAGAACTGGTGATAGCTTGGGAAACCTGATGGGCCCCCAACGAGTAAGTAATAATGTATTTTAAAGCAAATTTAAATAGATGGATCGTAATAACAAATTTCGGCATGTAGTTGAAGTGCGTAGACCCTGCTTTGAGAAAAAACTTTTTTGTTTATTTATAAGAACCCAGCCATTTGGATTATAAACAACTAATCCCAGTCGTTAGAAAGCATTCTAAAACATTTTGTTAAAGCTTATTTTATTTCTGTAAAAACGATCGGCTTATGCCATTTATTTTTTTTTATCGATTGATTTTCCTTTTATTTCAGGCACTACAGATATACAAGTTACAGACAATTTGTCAATTGGATTTAGGTGCACATGGGAAGAAATAAAAGAAAAGTTCTTCCCAGTCGCATTGTGACATTTGAAAAATTTTATTAAAACTCTCTCCGGCAATTTTCTTTATTTATTTGATCATAACAAAAATTTATGGAAAAACTAGCTAAATTTCAGGTTATCAAATGTATTTTATTACATTGACATATTTTATTTACAATCATCACTTAATATAAACTGTTTCAGCCAGTTTAAATGACATGTTTTACTTCAAAACATTAAACAAAAATTCGCTACATGTACTGTTAGCACCATTTACTTATTTAACTAGATTACTTTATAAAATTTTAGTGGGGTCTTAGTCAAACATTAAATGTAATGGCCAATAACTAGTCACCCTCCCCCTTTCTATTTGTGACTTTTCACCAAAAAAGTGCTTCAAATCATAATCAAGCTTTTGGCACCCCCCCCCCCGGATCCCCCGCCCCTCCAATTTCTATTTGTGGTTGGCTTCCCTTAAATGCTTCAATAAACAAAATAATTCCCAATGAGAAGGGTATAGGAAAGTGGCAAGAGCAGAGTTCGCCTATTTTTTTAAAAAGTGATTTTCTCGAACATAGTATTCAGAAAATGAAAATAGCTCTATATTCCTAAGTTTTTCATCATTTCAATCAAATGTGACCATTTCAACACTTCAAAATGTGTAGTTGCCTTTTATCCAGATACCTTTTTAGTTACATAGTCTTGCGCAAATAGGTAGTGAGCTTAATACCACTGGATCAATAGAAAAACAATTTTCAAAATAAACGGCTCAGATTCGACAAGTCGTGGTCGGAAGCCATTTGATCTCTTCGACCAAAAATTATCCATTTCTTCCCAATTGCTTCACACTCAGGAAATTGATGAAATGATAATAAATTAATATCTGAGGTAAGGAGTAAGATTAAAACCTCACGGACCAATCTTAGATTATTCTTACTGAGTAGATAGTTAACGACCAATCTTCCTCAATCGTAAATCGCATATTTATCATGCCTCTTTCTCTTCACTAATTATTTCTCTAATTCACTTAACCTTCCCGCAATTGGAGGCTGTGATGACGCTAGTGTCATGATAAAAGTAAAGATGACGGCTGTGAATGAAAAGGCATATTGCGTCTTGGAGTATGCAAAAACAAACTATAATTTTAGTCCAGCGGGCATTTCGTAGGCAATATCATAAAGATTGCCCTACTGACAAAAGCATCCGTAAGTGGTAAGATCAATTTCTGGAAACTGAATGTCTTCGTAAACACAAAAGCACAGGACTAGTAATAGCAGACATGCTGAAAGAAGTTTGGGATGAGGTTGACTATCGTCTTGACATTGTCCGGGTGAGTCATGGGAGTCGCATAGAACATTTGTAATGCTGGAATCAAAAAATGTTTGAGTTTTCCTGCATTTTAAACCCGGTCTCGTTAGTTAATGTTATAAAATAAATGCATAGTAAAATTTTGAAATATCGGATATCATTTTGAACCACCCTGTATTAATATAAAAGCTAACTGTATAACACGAGGGTAAGGCGAGACTAAATGCAAGATAAAAGTGAAAAAGCACAGAACGAATAAGAAGAAAGAAGGCCCAAAAAAGAAGGCGAGAAGACAGGCTGTTAGCACAAAGAGCAAGACAGAAGAATAGGAATAGGAACGTAACATTATAACATAACATGTTCCACATGATGGACGTCATTTTCAGATACCACATGGCGTGAAATGGTGTCTTTAAGTCAGGTAAAGTTCTTGGATTGCCATGACTTAACAGATGTTTCAAATGTCTGGAAAGCCAAAAGTTGCATAGAGTGAGGTCTGGGGATCAGCCAGGCCACACATGAGGAAAGTGACAGCTGATGACACATTATTCTCTAAAACGCAGTCTAAGAACATCCTCAATACACTGTGCAATGTGAGGAGGAGCTCCGTCTTGCATATAGATTGTGTGCCAGCACTGACGGCTTGCAGAGTCATAACAATTTCGTTCTCTAAGAGCGAAGCATATCGCTGCCCGGTGATCAAGCATGTCACTGACCTCAAGAACTTAACTTCTCGAGGAAGTACGGGCCGAGAATAAATAATGCCATAAATCCATACCATATTGTCACTTTTGGGGAATGCAGCATGCAGATTTTCTAGTTCCCAAATGCAGAAGTTGTGTGCATTCACTGCATCGTCCAAGTTAAAATGCGCTTCGTCTGTCCAGATGGTATTCCACGGTCATTCAACATCGACTTCAACGGAGCAAGAAACTGAAGTGAAAACTGGAGTCAATCGTCACAATCAATGTGAAAGCGCCTGCTGAACAAGTTTGTACGGATAATATCAGAGGATATTCCGCATGATCTTATGGACAGTTGAACGTGACCTGTCCAATGCCTGTGCTACATGCCAGACACTGGCTCTACCATGGGAATATGCAGCTCTGTCCTCTTCCACCTGAAGCAAAACTTTCCCTAATGCATCTGCAGACACAGGTTTTCTTCCTCTGCCAGGATGAACTGACGATGATCCTGTTTCCTCAAATTTCGTTATCATTTTCTGAAGGCTTTTCACATTCACGGGACCTTTTCGCATCCCCTTTAAAGTCCTAAAGTTTCCGTAGAGCAGCTACTGCGGCGGAATTACTGTTTTGGTAAAACAATTTCACTAACAACGCACGATCTTGTAAACTTAACGTCATTGTGAGCAGCATACACATTGAACACATAATCTCTGCGAATGTTCCTTGGTTTCATACAGTAGGTAACAGCTGCTGCGAGATGGCACATAAATTTACATTTTTACTACAGGTATTCAACGTAAAATGCCCTCTGGTGGCAAAATTCATAACTAATCCCCCCCCCCCCCTCCCACTGAAATAAATTCCCATCCCTTCATTACGTCCACAAAATTTCACACTTTTCTCATGACTAGTTTCACCTGTCGGCAGCTTTGTAACAGGGTCCTTAAATTATGGACACCCTGTACATAGCATGTGTATGTTTTTTTGGAATATTTTTTTCAAATATCATTTTTCCAAATTATATAATTCCTAAAATTTCCTATAAAATTGATTTTTTTTAATTTATATTCTTTATTTACATTTTATTTACAAAAAACCTGCAGATGCAATGCATTTTAAAATATATTAATTTATTAAGGATTATTATTTTGAGGATTATTAATATCCTGATTGTATACAAGTTAAAACACTAGCTAGTCTGTATATCCAATTAATGCTATTATTCAGTAAATAGCCTTGTTAACTTAGATATTAATATATAGCTTTATTTTGTAACTGTTCTTTGTTCACTTTATAATTTCATTCTGGCCATTGTAGGCTTGCTATCGCCCACTTTATTTTCAAGTAGTTTTTTTTCCGTCTGATTTGTATTCTGGTTGGACCACACCATATATCGCCTACTGACTTTTTTTAACTGATGTTACCTGGTTTTTGTCCTGATTAGGGGGACTGTCATTTTGAGCGTCCCTCAGCTATAGCTACTGATTTCTGTGTATTAATGTCTGGCTTTTCTAATCCGCTCCCACTAGAAGCTCTAAATTCCTCTTTAGCTCTAATTCCATCATCTATAATTCAGCATAGTTTATCAATTTATTACCTGAATATTAGGAGCATTTCTGCAAACCTTGATTATGTCCTTGTAACCCTTATGTCCATCTCTCCCCAGCCCAAACTTTTAATTTTCTCAGAAACATGGCGTTGTGATAACAATGAAGTTCCTCCTATTACGGATTACAAAGTGGTCTCCGTAAATCGTACTGGCAAGCGCGGTGGTCTCTGTATTTATCTCTACAAACATTTTGCATGTCGTCTTCTTTCTCAATTTTCTCAAGTTACAGTTAACTTTGAAATTTTAACCGTAGTAATCAATAACAAAATCCGGGCAGTTATCAAATTTCTGTTCTTACATCTCTAATGTTCTATTCAAATTACAGCAATTACACACCCCTATTATATTAATAGGTGATTTTAACATAGACTATAGCAATGCCTCTTCTTCTCTTAACCTCCTCTTAGACCCTATTACTCGTGCAGGGCTTCTTCCAACTTCTTTATTTTATACACACTTTTCTTTTTATCATAATTCTTATTCAGCCATAGATGCCCGTTTTACTAACTTAAGTGCTATCCATCATAGTAGTACTATTGATATCTTTATTTCTGATCATTTCCCAATGCTAATACTCTTTGATATTTCCGTCCCTTCTATCGTCAGAACTAACTTTTACTGTAAACAAATAAGTTTTCCGAATAGGACTGCGATACTTATACTCTGTCCAACGAAAGAAAAACTGGGCGTGTCCAGTTAAATTTCCAATTTCAATTGTTAACGATTGTTAATTTTACTTAGCAACAATGTCTAACAATTAAAATCGGAAATTTAATTAGACACGCCCAGTTTTTCTTTCTTTGAACAGAGTATAGTTCCTATCTTCAACTTACAAATTGGAGTGCTCTTTTCAGCAAATTTGATGACACTAATCGTTTATTCGATGCTTTCAGATCGCACTTGCAACGCAGGTTTGATCTATATTTGCCTTATCGATCTTCAAAATACAACCCCAAACATCGCAATAGTGCTAAAAAGCTTTGGATTACTCCATCGCTTATGATACTTATTAACAAAAAAAATACCCTTTATCGTAAATCTAGACATAATCCTACTTCAGCTAATAAAAAAAAGTTTGAAGATTTTTCTAAGGTTTTAAAAAAACAAATTACGAAGGCATAATCTGACTACTTTAGTAAGCTATTTTCAAACCTTTGCTCTAGTCAAGACAAATGGAGGCAACTTAAGAATTTGGCAGGTGGGACAAAACCTCCCCCATCTCCATATATGCATGTCGATCCAATTACATCGTCATCGCTTACGGATTTTCTACATGTATTATTCCCTCTGATAAATAACTCTATTAATTTTGAGAACCGTAATTATACTTATTTCCATTCTAATAGCGCAACTGTTTTTTTTTGCTACGCCCACCACCTCGGAGGAGGCTTCTCTTGTTATATACCATCTAAAATCCTCCCCCATTTCTGATCCCTTAGGTTTTTCTTCCGAGGGATTATCTCTTTGCGTAATGTTCTTTCATTACCACTTGCCATAATCTTTAACCACTCTATTTCAACTGGAACTTTTCCAGCATCTTTAAAGCTAGCTAGAGTTACACCAGTTTTTAAGAAGGGTGACCAGGCACTGTTCTTTAACTACCGTCCGATCACAACTCTTCCTGTGTTTGCCAAGATTTTTGAAAAGCTTTTTTACATTCTGTTATCACATTATATTTGTGAGCATGACCTTATTTCACCAATCTAACATGTTTTTTTTTGTCCTAAAAACAGTGTCGAAACTGTAGGTTACGAATTCCTGGAGCATATATTGTCGAGCATGGCAGCTAATAATTTTTTAATAGCTGCCTTTGTTGACTACACTAAGGCATTTGATTCGTTATCTATAGATCTTTTATCATTTAAATTATCTAGCTTCTATAACATTCGTGGACAGCCCCTAACCTGGTTGACAGGTTTTATGTCAAATTGATCCAATTTTATGTCCTACTCAGGTATATCCTCGACAACACTAGTCAGAAGCGTCGGGCTCCCTCAGGGCTCCATTTGATCACCTTTGATTTTTAATATATTTATAAATGATCTTCCTGAAACTTTTTCTTCTATTTTGTGCTTTAGAGCTATTGTCTATGCGGACTATCTGACTTTTATAGGTGCTGATCCCGATGTACCATCTTTGTTACTTACTTTTAACGATGTATTTGCTAAACTAAAGACATGGAACGATTCTAATTTTCTAAGTGTTAATATCGAGAAAACTAAGGTGATGCCATTCTTTCAGCGCAATAAGAGCAATATACCTAGTGCACTAGATATATATTACGATAATAAACTTGTAATGACCTTAACGTCTTTTAAGTACCTAGGCCTACCTATTACCCACGATTTATTGATTTAAGGAGAAATTTAAATTTAAAATGAATTTAGTCTCCTTATAATGGGGAAAAATCGTGAAATAATAAAAACAAAATTAAAATTAAAGTCACCAATCTTGAAGAAACTTGGGAGATGAAAAAAAAACAAAACAAAACAAAAAAAAACTCAAGGATGTAGTCTATTGAAGATGTTGTTGATGGTAGAAATAAAACCAGTCTATTGAGGATGTAGATGAAGTTCTTGTGCAGATAATGTTGATAGGGGAAAACGATGATCTTGAAGTACAGATGAAATTTTGAAGGGTTGATCCAAATTTTTGGGATAAATTTCAAATAAAAACGTTTTCGAGAATTTTTTTCTCATCATCAGTTGATTAAATTTTTGAATGTTATATCAATTGTTACATTCTTATTTAAATTATTAAATTCTTATTTGATGTCATAAGTAATTTGTGTTCTTCTTTGGAGCTGGTGGTAGAAATAGGGGAGAAGGAAAATCGACCATGTGTCACCATGTCAGAAGGATAATTTTACCATATGAAGAATTGGTTTGTTTGAATGCCAAATGTTTTTTGAAGTGCATTGACTTTTGTGCCTGATGAACTGTAAATTGCATAATTGACCAGTGCATTTTTGTCATCCAAGATGAGCAGTTTATTTTCATTGTAGGAGTGTTCCTAGGACAGTAACTATGTATGACTTTTATTTCTGCAAGTAATTTTAAGTTTGAGTTTTCACAAACACCAGTCTGATGGCATGAACATAGCTATGGGCCATAGAAGGGAGGCATTTAATGTTTTATGGAAAGTATGTCCTAATTACTTTATGCCCATCTAATGGAATCAGCAGGGTGGGGTGCCGATGGATTCATTCTTGGTGCATTAATTGCACATAAGTATTGAGATTGGAAGATGAACACAATGCAATGTACCAAACCAGGATTTATTTGATGCAGATGTATTTAGTTGCGAACCCTAGTATCCTGAGATGTTTTTCATAAGAAGCCTTCATGTCTGACTGATATAATAAAAATTGTTGTGCTGAATATGCACAGTCAGTGCTATTATAAATTTTGTTGTTAAGCCTAGTTTCCATGTGCCACAATTTATTGCGACTATGCGTCTAGTCGATTGTGCATTGATGAGTTTCCAATGTGCGACTATGCGTCTTGGCGGCTTCGGTTTCCATGCTCCTGAAGTGTTCCTGCACTTTCCCAGTATGCATTGTGCATTGGCTTTCGAAAAAGCATGGCGTCTTGGTTAGTGAAGCATCGGAGGCGATGCGTTTTCGTGCCAGCTTAAAATTGTTTTCAGCCATCTTTAAAAACTATGTTATGGAACTGACCATGTGTGTTGTTTTAAAGCTTCTCGAACTAATTGAAGAGAGCATTACTAAGGAAATTCTTATTTACAACACTATTTGGTATCGTGCTGACGGGACAGAGATGGGAGGTGCAGAGGCTTAGGCTATGGCAGAGGAAGACTCATCTGTTTCCCTTTGAAGAAAAGGACTTATGAAATAGCAAACAGAACCCTCGAGATTTATTTTTTTTATGGCTATATAACTCCTTCTAAAAATCAAGATTATAAATCTATTCCCTCAAATATATAAAATTAAAATGTGTACATCAATAACAATAACATAAAAAAAATCATTAAATTTTCCAAATAATAAAATTTGTAATACGAAAACAAGCAATCAACAACTTACAATAGCGAAAAAAATATACCCTAATTGGAAAAAATAGTATTTTATAAATATAGCAGAATTAAGATTATCCCAAGAGTAATTTCTTTCTCAAAACCAGTAATGAAAAACAAATAGAAAAAAAAATGGCAAAAATGCAAATAAAGGTAAATAATACATTAAAAAAAGAAAATAGTTTTTAACAAGTATTAAGAAACAAAAAGAAAGAAAGAAAGAAAATGAAACGTAAAAGGAAATGTACATTTATTTATTTTATTTATTTAATTAATTGCGGGTTAGAAAAAAGGTACAAAAAATTACAATAGTGCCCAACGAGGCCAGTATGGTAGAAACCAACGAGTTTGGCCAGGTGGGCACACAACAAAAGTATAACAAAATAAACTAATCTTTAAACATACAAAGATTAGAAAAATCATAAAGATGGTACGACCAGATATAATTAAAAGGTCGGTTGAGTAAGCTTAACTCTAAAAATAATGGTATAAATTAACTAAAAGTTAGAAACAAATAAGTAATATGTAATAAAAAACTAAACATTAAAGTAACAACCAATTACATAGGCACCTGTACACAATTAGCTTAAAATCCGAGAAAAAAGCAAATTAAATATACCTAAATATTAACAAAAAAGAAATCCTAATGAAAAATCTTCATATTGAAAGGAATATGCTGAAAACAATAATTGCGTAATATTCTCCGGAAACGAGAATAAGGGGCCAGTGCACGAATTTCCAAAGGCAAAGAGGCCCAGCATTTTATACCGACATGTGAGACACAACGGTTTCGGTAATTAAACAAAGAAACCGGAAGTCGTATCTCATTTGCTAAGCGAATGTCGTAATTCTGGCTATCGAGGTTACGCCAAATCGTATTGGTGTACATAGAATACACAATAAAAAAAATTGTAAACTTAGGTATAAAAGCAAAAGAGCCAATAAGAGAACTGGAAAGAAATGAAAATCCTTAAAAGATGAATTTTGACTAAAGCGATCATTTATGAAACAGATCTTAATTTGAATTTTATTAAATTTAAAAACGAGTTTTTAAAAAATATATTACAGTGGGCGCCGCTTAATGTGATCACTTTGGGACCAAGTCAAAGTGATGATAATAACCGACTGATAACAATAGCCGAAACTGAATAAAGATGCAGAAGAAGAAACTTGTGTTTATTGTTGTTATTACAGTGTTTCTTATGATTGTATAGTACAACAGATATAAAGTACAGTCAACCAAAGGAAATAATCCACACGAGTTTAATACTTATTACATTTCATGCTAATGTGTTGTTTTAATAGATTTTTTAATTATAACTATTTAAATTTAATAATCTTAATAATATTAATTCTAAATGTAATATTAAATTATTAAAAATAAATTAATATTGAAACGGTAAAACTTAAGAGTGAAATTAAAGTGTGGATTATTTCCCTTTGATGACTGTACTTTAATTGTAATGTAAGTAAATGTACTTTAATTAAGAATTTTTTAATTTTGGTTTAGAAAATCATCTATGTTCATTTGTTTAGTGCTATATCAGAATCTTCTCTTTTAAGCTCAAGTCTTTTCATTTTTTTTCTGACTCCATTGCACAGTACAGTAAAGTTCTGTACAGTGTGTACGTACAGCAAAGCAAAAAGGGTTGAAGAAAGCAACAAACAGTGGATTCACATGCACGCTACAGCTGTACTGTATTGCTGCTTCTAAAGCGAATTATGTGTTGCTGTCACGTGGCCAGTGCATGCAAATGGTAGAATCAAAGCCAAACCCTTTTTTCACATGGGAATATTTTTAACCAGGAAGTGAACAAGGGTGAAGTACATGGGAAAACTCAGACTTGCTTTCAAAATGATAACAATAAACGAAGTAGTGATCACATTAAACGATGATTTTAACATGTTCAAGTATTGAGGCGGTTGGGAATTCTGGATTTGATAACATTAAACGAATGATAACATTAACCGTGATCACATTAAAGGGCACCCACTGTATTAAGATAAAAAAAAAAATACAATTCTTGTTTACAAATTTGAAAACAGCAGAATAAACAAATTATCTGACGATGGCTCCATATGAGATCCCGAAAAAAGTTTCGGTATGAAAACAACAAAAAGAAAATACAGAAGCAAAACTTCATGAAAAGTGTAAAGAAAGAACCATAAGAGCATGTTGATCGTAAAAATCCTATTCATTTAATGGAGAGAATTCAATTTATTGCTTCATTTAAGTTTGAGAAAAAAAAGTATTTCATAAGAAATATATTAACACGAGATTTTACGTAGATCAACGGGTTGAAAGGCAACTGACCACGAACCTGAACCACGAAAAAGTTTCATCAATTTAAACCGATTCGACTCATTAAATTATAATTAAAATATATAGACCCTTCTCTCGTCATTTTCCAGCGAGATCAACACGGAAAAAAAAAACAACCAAGATCAAGTGTGCGCAACCCTGGTATCAACTCTTGATAATTGAAAGCACATGTTAGATGAATGATGAAAACACGTGCGAGATGAAAACACTCTCTTTATGGGTGATCACATGACCAATCGACGCATAATCGCATACACACAAGATGCAAAAGTTTGATTGATTCTTGCGTCTCACATCTAGGCTCAAAAACGCACCAAATCGACGCATAATCGCATAGACGTATGATTGTGTGGGTGCATGGAAACCGGACGAATCGGATGACGCACAATCGGTTTGACGGTGAAACGCATAATCTCATCAAATTTTAGGCACATGGAAACCAGCCTTTAAGCTGCTGGCTATTTGCCTGGCTTTGCTGTATGAAAATGCTGCTCAACTGTAGAGTCTAGCTTGAGCCTTTGGGTGTTATGAAATATTTGATCATTGTAAACCTCACCGTGGGTGTTCTGAGGAGTAAAATCTGAAATTCTATTTTCCCAAAAGAAGCTGCACTTAGGGGATGCCTTTCTGGAATTGAGGCAGTTGGGCTAGGTATGACCCTATGGGTAGTCTGTATCCAAGGATTCTTCCTCTGAATCTAGAGCTTAGCTACCGGGAATTGTGCACCCTCAGATGCTGGACAATGAAGGTCTGTTTGGTGGTTTTGGCCTATTGATGGAAATTATGAAGCATTAAACAGGAATCATAGCCCACCTAAGTAAGAGTGTGTTCTCTATTAAGCAGCGAATAGCAGAGTAACATTGTTTGTATTAGTTGTCTCAGGGAGGCAGTTGAGGTTACCGTGTACCTTCTTGGTTTATCAAAAAAGGTACACACGACACTTTCCTTGTGTTGTATGACTCTGCAGGATTGAAGATTAGTCATTCCTACTTGTGAGCACGGTTTGGCAATTGATCCTGTTTGGAATATGTGCTAGGCCAGGTGGTGCAATTAATCAGAGGTGAGCGTACCTCATTGTTGAGAGAATGATGTTTTGGGGTGATTAGGTAGTTATGATTAACCATGGGAAAAAAGGAAAGCTGTGTTCAGATGAGACCCTCCACAGTGAGGTAATTAAGAGTATGTTAATCAATTTTGTTAAATTTGTATACCTTCTATTTTTTGAATAATTTAATACCTTGCTTGTATTGAGCTTATTAATTATTATTGTTATCTTTTGTATTTAGCTTGTTGATGCTGAAGCTTTGGCCAAGTTTTATGACTAATTCAAGTACTTAATATTTCTGTAATATACAGGGTGTTTCAAAATTATGTACAATAAATTTAGTGACATATTCTTCAGGTCAAAAGAAGACGAAAATGTTCTATAGCACTTTGTCTGGAAACGATTTGTTTGCGAGTAATCCAATATCATACAGTAGGGAAGCACGGTAGTTAGCAGACGATATTTTAGCAGTTCCAGCGTTTCGACCCAACACTAGGTTGAGTGGTTTGTTCCATTAGTTGTGTACGGTTGCTTCCATTACTGTAGTTTCACTACTGTACATCCACTAGGAATATCAATTTCAGAACGTTTGCGTGCTTTGACATACGCATTACGATTTACGCAAAAAAAAGTCATGTACACGTATTCCAGTGCAGAATACACTGACATGCACCTAATGTATGGTCTTGCGGACGGAAATGCTGTGGAAGCAAGAAGACTCTACCAAGAACGCTTTCCGAATAGACGTTTGCCAAATAACCGAACATTTGTATCTGTTGACAGACATTTGAGGGAGCGTGGTTCCTTTGGCCGTCAAACAGGACCAGGGCGGCCTGTAGCACATTCTCCGGATGAGGAGGATGTGATAATTGACATCATACATGATGAACCACAGACAAGCACCCGTCGTATTTCTTCCATGGTACACATTCCGCACTCATCTGTTTGGCGCATTCTTCACCGTCAGCTTTTGCATCCATACCACCTGCAACTGGTTCAGGCACTGAACCCAACAGACTATCCACACCGACAACGATTTTGCCAATGGATACAACGTCGTCATGCTGCAGACCCTAGTTGTCTCAGCCAGATACTTTTCACGGACGAAGCAACCTTCACCCGGACAGGAATCGTAAATTCTCACAACCAGCACCATTGGGCAGATGCTAACCCGCATGTTACCAGAGCTCGAGCGCATCAAGAGCGTTTCTCCGTGAACATTTGGTGTGGAATTGTCGGAAATAACTTAATTGGCCCTTATGTGTTGCCGCCACGATTGACTGGGCGAACGTATCTTTTGTTTCTGCAGAATGCATTGCCAGAATTACTGGAAGATGTTCCTCTTTTGATAAGATCTAAGATGTGGTTCATGCATGATGGCGCTCCAGCACATTTCAGCCATGTTGTGCGAGCACACCTTAATGCTGCATACACGAATCGGTGGATAGGTCGATGTGGACCGGTAGCCTGGCCTGCAAGATCACCCGACCTTAATCCCTTGGACTTTTTTCTGTGGGGTCATGTGAAAACGATCGTCTACAGCACAGAAGTTCTTAACATTATGGATCTGCGACAACGAATTGAAAATGCATGCCAAGCCATTCGTAATCTAGTATCTAGTACAGAGGGTAGATTATCGCGAAACCTACTCCTACGAGGGAGTTTTGCGCCATCCCAGTAAATAACGACTGCTACGAGATGACAGTAGCAGCCGGGACCGACGGCTTAACGTGCCCTCCGAAGCACGGGGGGTTTCATGATGGAAGAGCTGCTGGCGGACAAACAAACCAGTGGCTGTCACCAACTGCTGGAAAACCAGCTATGGTCACTTGGCAAATGGGTCAGACTAAAGTCCTCCAACAGCCGTGCCCCAAATAGCTGTCCCGCCAGCAGTGGCCCTCAAGCCCTGGCCGTCACCCAGCCAGCAGCTGGCCGCGCCTGAAGTTGCTGAACTCCATCGATTAGCAAGCCAACCGACGAGACAACCAGGCCACGGCCACCCCCACAAGCCGTTCGTAATGCTGGCGACGAACTCTTCCATGACACCAGACGGTCGCTCATGCAACGAGCCGAAGCGTGCGTGCGAGCTGGTGGCGAGCACTTTGAACAATTCCTGTAATTTGGAGCCACGAGTTTAGTTGGCTGTATCGCGTAAATAAATCGTTTCCAGACAAAGTGCTATAGAACATTTTCGTCTTCTTTTGACCTGAAGAATATGTCACTAAATTTTTTGTACATAATTTTGAAACACCCTGTATATAATATTTCAGTCTGTACATCCATTAAACTGTTTCATTTACTCACTGGTCTGCAACTTATTCTTTCCCTCAATCATACTTTTGCCAATTTACTAAAACTTGGAAGGACATTCCCATATGTGGGAGGTTACCATTAATATATAGAAAATTTTAATTGAAAACTAAATTTAAAGGAAAATCCATAATTACAAAAAGTATTGATTGTCAATTATATTTCCAAAAGATAATAAAATCTTGCCACATTCCAAGAAGGAGCTTTACTGTGACGTAAGAGTAATATTAAATTCGAGAATTTAAATTCTAGCTAAATTTACTAATAAACAACAGAAATTCATTTAATTCTTTCTAAATATATGTCTATTTTATTGCTCAATGCAGTACAATTATTGAGTGACTGGGTTATTGAGCCTTGACAAAGCAATTATCACATGCGCTTGCCTATGTCAATTTAGATTAAAAGATGAGAAGAAAGTAACAGTGTATTCATTCTTGATGAATCGACTGTTATTTGACATGCTATTATCTTGGTATTTTTTACAGTCACTGTTTTAGCACATCAATTCGACTTGAAGGGATCCACGAAAAAGCCTGAAAACTTGATACAGGTGAGCTAAGACCTTGATGGTCATGTTTCTGAAAACAAAATTTAAAAAAGTTAATCTGTTATCAAGTTATCATGCAAACGGCAGACGGCTGGCCGGATAAACATACAGATTGAAATTTATTAAAAATACTTAAATTGTTAGAGCTGAAAATTGTCTATCATGATACAAATTAAATTGCTGCTTACCGTAAGCATTACGTTTAAAAATTCAGTCAAGAACTTGATAGAAATAAAGTAAAAACTTAATAAATTTAAAGTGATATTAAGCTATTTCACGTATAAATGCATGAAAATAGCCCTCCTTCCCTGACCACGTTTCATTTCCCTGACTTTCCAGAATGTGGGAACCCTGTTATACGTTGTTCTGTAATCAAGAATGCATTCTTATAAGTAGCTTTTTGCTAAAGCTCCTAATAATGAGGAAAAAGTTTTTTAAAAAAAAGTGCATTTCAGCCGTATTTTAGAGGAAGCGTAACAAGTGATAAGGCCAACTAGGCCAATAGTGGCGGATTCTGTAGCAGACGACAAAGTTTGCCATCCTTTTCTAATCTAGAGCTTTACACGCAAGGCATCTTATTGGATCCGGATCGAGTTGGATGCATGTAAACGCGAGGCACTTTTGGATAGCTCAAGTCGTTCCGGATCGAAAAGTGCATATAAACACAGTTTCCACTCTGCCATAAGGAGAAGGAGGCAGTCATTTTGTTTAATTAAAATTAAAATACAACAAATTGTATCAAGAAATGTTTAAATCATAAAAATTTCCATATCTTGATTTAAAACAAAAAGGAAAGAACAGAAAAGAAAATAGAAAAGTAACCTGCAGTAAAATTTTGAATGCTGCAAAACCACACAGTAATTTTCCTTAAAATGGTGTTCAATTTGCTGTTTTCTTTAAAACTAAAAACAAAAAAATTATAACATCTTCACAATAAAAATAGCTTAATAAAACTTTAAATTTATTAAGTTTTTACTTTATTTCTATCAAGTTCTTGACTGAATTTTTAAACGTAATGCTTACGGTAAGCAGCAATTTAATTTGTATCATGATAAACAATTTTCAGCTCCAACAATTTAAGTATTTTTAATAAATTTCAAACCAATGAAGATTACACATAAATAGGCAACCATTTACATATGATATTATGTAAGAGCCATGATATGACTCCAGATTTGAACCAGGGACCATGATAATCAGTCTCATTGCTTTTACTACTGAACTACCGTAAGAACTGAATGTATGTTATGAAATGATGTCACTAGACAGGCCCAAGGCAGAGCAGGGGACCTGACTTTTCATATATTTCATTTTATACTTATCAATAGAGCCTCCAACTTACCATAACATGAACTTCATAACCTAACTCATGGAGGAAGCCCGCACATTCTAAGGAAACGTAGGAGGCACCAATGCAGAGGGTTTTCCCCGGTGGATAAGGTAAAGAAAACAAGTCGTCACTAATAAAGTAAATAAAAAAATATATTAATATTTTTTACTGAAACTAAAAAAAAAAAGAAATACTCTAATTGAAGTTAGATTGCAGTGCATGTACATTTTAGCAGAAGTAGTACAGTGAAAAGTTCTTTATTCTGAAACTGAACTTTTCAATGACTCGAAGTTGGATAAAACTTAGAATTTTCTGGTAATCCAGGCCTCGAAGTAAGAAATAAAAAAATATAGGAACTAATACAAAAAAAATATAGGATACTATTTTGATGCATTATAGACCTATTTATATTAAACTTTTAAAGTTTTTTTTTTAAATTTTTAGCCAAGGATTTTATACATTCGCATGCCAAAAGTCATGGGATGCAGCTAATAACGTGTGGGACTTCCTCTAACCCGGCGGAGTACCACAGTGGACGTGGCATTGATTCCACAAGTCGGTGGAAGACATCTGAAGACATTACAAACCATTCTGGCTGGAGAGCTTCCTACAATTACCCATTACGGAGCCACAACCGGCTTGCACGGTGAATGCTTGACAACTTGAGTTCATGGTCTTCATGGGGTCTGAGCCACATTTGAGCCCTACCATCATCTCGTATCAGCTGGAATCGCGACTCATCAGACCAGGTCACACGTTTCTAAATGTCAAGTGTCCAGTCGATGTGTTCATGGGCCCAGAAGAGAAGTTTCTGACGATGTCTTGTTGTTAGCAAGGGCACCCTCATTGGTCTTCCGCTTTCAAATCCCATGGACACTAGATTTCGTTGCACAGTTCGCATCAATACAGCTCTAGTATCACCCTCGTTAAAATCTGATGTCACCTGGCGTAGTGTCAGTTGCCCGTTAGCGGTGACCATCCTACTCAGACACTGCAGGTCCCCTTCATCGAGAAGGTGTGGTCGACCACTGTGTTGTCCATGGCTGGAGGTAATGCCGTCAAGTTGGTACTCTCGGTAGATTCTTGAAACTATGGACCATAGGATGTTAAATTCTTAAGCCACCTCCGATATTGAATGACCCATACGTTATGCTCCACATACCACGCTACGTTCGAACTCTGATAGCTCTCGTCGTGTAGACATTGTCACACTGAACACCTCACCCCTTACTCACGACAGTGTAACTAAACCTACTGACACTGATTTGCATATTTATACTGCTTGCACATGATGCTACTGCCACTTGAAAAACAGTCCACTGCTATCCCATGACTTTTGGCATGTAAGTGTATATAGGCTACATAAAAATAATGTTGGTGGTATACTAACATTATATTCATTCTATGAATTTTTTACCCCCCTTTTAATCCTTCCCCCCCCCCCCCCACATTTTTCAAGAAATTTTAATTTTTTTTATTGTTTTAATATTATAAAATCTTTAATGTTTAAGAAACCTTTAATGATATCTTAATTCTATTTTACCTCAGTACAGATATAACTAAGCATAATGAACACTAAGTATTAAAATTCAATATTGTATATTGCAACATATTCTGATACTGTTCTGATATTACAGCCTACTTTTCATCAGTTTAATAATTTCAATTTCAGTTTTCCACTGGCTTTTCTGTCGCCAGGCAGGGGGAGAAGGGAGGAGATAAGTTCAAACTAATTTTGATCCAATGAACTAGCATATAATATTGAATATACAGGTACATCACAGTATATTAAACTGTATCTACATTGTAATATAATGTACCAGTATACCAATTATACTAAGAAAAATCTTAAATTTTGTTCGCCAGTATTATTATACAGGGTGAATACAAAAGTCTGAACCTCCCTTTTATTTTTTGAACCGAAGCAGATATGTCAATTTTGATGAATCCAATGAATAGGAAGTTGTGGGTGGCCTATCCCATGGTGCACTTTTCATCATCCCAAATATGCAAATTAGGACACATTCAAAATTTATCTCAAAAACCATAAGGGATACAGAAAAAAACCCAATTGCAAACTTGTTCAGCATAGAAAAAAAAAACAAACAAAAAAAAAAATAATCCAATTCGGACCAACCAATCACCGACAATCACGTGGTGAACTGTTTGAAGCTTACAAACAGTCACACTGCACAAGGAAAACTGAATGTTGATATTTCCACCATGTAAAGCATGCAAATCAAAAAATTAACATAACTTACCATACTCACATTCACTTTCATGCGGAAAAGCAAATAAAAGACAGAACAATTCCAGGATGGCAAGCTGCACTGTTCCGGAAATGGTCAACATGATCTTCTGCTTCGGAGAGGCAAGGAGAAACCTACATGCTGCAGTTAGGTTGTATCCAGACAAATACCCTAACAAACGCCATCCATCTCGTCAAACAATGCGTCACATTATTCAAAGATTTGAGGCTACAGGGAATGTTAATGCAGAACGAGGACGACCAAAGGCAAAAGGCCACGAGGATACAACAACACTAGTTCTGACTGCAGTTGCTGCAAATCCCCACACAAGCAGCAGAGCAATTGCTGCAGATGTTGGGTGCCATCAGAGAACTGTTCTCAACATTTTACACGCACATCATTTTCACCCATACCATATTCATTGTCACCAGGAGTTACTGCCATTGGATTATGTTGCTAGGGCCGCCTTCTGCAACTGGTTACTTACCTGCCTGGATGACAACCCAAACTTCATTCATGAGGTGTTGTGGACAGATGAAGCCCAGTTCACCAGGGATGGAGTTATCAACAGGCACAACCATCATCATTGGGCAGACGAAAACCCACGATGTCTTCGAGAAGCAACTCATCAAGTGAACTGGAGTATCAATGTGTGGTGTGGATTGTACATGACACTGTGGTTGGACCATATTTTTACGATGGAACACTGACTGCAGAACGCTACCGGGCTGAAATTCTCAACGTGGTAGTCACAGACTTCATTGACAATTTGCCATTAGTCTTGTATCAGCGCATGTGGTTTCAGCATGATGGAGCTCCTCCACGTTACGGGTTGATCGTTCGCGAGCATCTAAGTGAGATGTTTGGACAACAATGGATTGGCCGAGGAGGACCAGTTCGTTGGCCATTCCGCTCCCCTGATTTTACACCACTTGACTTTTTCTTGTGGGGTTATGCTATGCAGCCCACCTCACTGGAGGATCTGGTTCAATTATTCCAAGAAGCGTGCCGAGGAATGACACCAGCCATGCTTGCTGATGTTTTGGCGTCAATTAGGTTCCGTGCCCAATTGTGTTATGGTGCCCACGGTCGTCACATCGAGCATTTTGTTAATTAACTTTTTTTTAAACTGTTTGAAGTAACTTGTTTGTGCTGTGTGACTGTTTGTAAGCTACAAACAGTTCACCACGTGATTGTGGGTGATTGGTTAGTCCGATTTGGATGATTTTTTTTTGTTGTTTGTTTTTTTATGTTGAACAAGTTTGCAATTGGGTTTTTTTCTCTACCCCTTATGGTTTTGAGATAAATTTTGAATGTGTCCTAATTTGCATATTTGGGATGATGAAAAGTGCACCATGGGATAGGCCACCCACAACTTCCTATTCATTAGATTCATCAAAATTGACATATCTGCTTCAGTTCAAAAAATAAAAGGGGGATTCAAACTTTTGTATTCACCCTGTATGCTAGTTTCATTTGAAATTCTTCAGATCGAAGTTAGTCCCATGTTTGGGAGAAGATATTTTCATATTAGCTGTTGGCGACGAGAAATTCAAATAAAAAGTGAATTAATTTATTGTATAATGAACTGCACAGTGCACATGCCAGTATAATACACGGTAATTTCATGTGAATTTAATCAGGCAGAGAGTCGACGTGGCAGAGAGTCAATAAGTCCTCGAAAGATGGTTGCAGGTATCTGGGACCATTCAGCGATCAGTGCATCCCGTAATTCCATGACCGTGCGTGGTGGAGGGCCCGGCTTACAGACATGGCGATCGAGATGGTCCCACAAATGTTCAATGAGGTTGAGGTCCGGGGAGTTTGGTAGCAATGGGAGTAGCTTGAAGTCATCCTCATGGTCCTCGAACCAGTCGTGGACAATTTTGGCAGTATCGCAGGGAGCATTGTCCTGTTGAAAGGTGCTATCACCCTGAAGAAACACTCGACATGAAGGAGTGTACCTGGTCTGCGACGATCATCAGGTAACGAACAGCATTCAGTTACCCTCCAGCGGTATCAGTGGACTCAGACTATACCACAAAAACATCCCCCAAACAGTCACACCTCCCCCACCAACCTGTCGTCTGCCAACGATGGTGTCGGGATGCCTGTTCTCAGATGCTTCCTGGTGAATTCTCCATCGACCGTCCACTCTGTTCACCAGAAACCGCGACTCGTCAGACATTGCAACCCTTTGCCACTCGGCCGAGGTCCAATGGCGATAGTCCATTGCGAATTGGAGGAGTTTTCGGCAATGCACAGGTGTCAACATGAGTGCTGTTACCATACGCCTGCTCCAGAGCCCCAACCTCAAGAGGGATCGTTGCACTGTCTTGGTGCTGACACGCCTAGTTGCCCCACTGTTCATTTGCTGTGTCAGTTGCTCAACAGTGGCACGCCGATTGGTCTTGGCCAGGTGTCGTAACCGACGCTCGCCTCTAGGATCGATGGCCCCGTGGGGCCCCACAGTTACCTCCTCGGTTGCTCGAAACTATCTGGTTCGTCCAGTCGCGGTACATCTTCACAACGGCAGCCCTAGAGCAGTTCACAAAGGTGTCCGTTTCTGAAATGCTGCCCCCCCCCCCCCTTGGCCCAATAGCTAATGATCATCCCCTTTTGAAGGTCCGACAGGTCACTTGCTCTGCCCATGACTGTGACAATTGCTATCTTAACGGATGCTATTACACGTCTGCTGTTGTCAGCTTTTAATGATGTGCAATGATTTTTGATCTGCATACCATGGGACGTTCCAACATGTTCGAGGAGAGGTGGTCATATTAATGTGTCCTGACCCTGTATATATATTACTAAAAAAACAATAAACAAACCCTTGTCTTGTTTGCTTTTTTTAAATACTCTCAAATTAAAGAACATCTCTTAGAAAATACACACAAATTTTGGTTTCTCAAATCCTTACAGGTTTTTCCTAATTAATTTTTATAAGTTGCTACTTAGCCCCTTCTAGGGTAGAGTAGATAAAAGGATTCTTTTATCTACTCTGCCCTAGCCCCATCCACTAAAATGTAAACCACTGTATGTGACATTGCAAATCAATTAACATAACCACGCAGTTCTAGGGATGGGTTTTCTCCATCAATTTTGGTCTACAAAGATCATATCAAAATTGAAATACTGTACTGAAAAATACGCGTGAAAGGTAAACTTAAAGCATTTTTATTTATATGTTAAAAATAATACTGTATTATCCACTTCAATACTTGCAATCTGAAATGTACCATTATATAAGCTAATGCCCCATATACCCTGTACAGGTGTTTAAGTGATATAGTAATAGCGTATAACCTAATAATAATAATGAAATGAAATAATACACGAAACTTCCCAATATATACAAAATGAAATCCAAATATAAATTTATGTATCGCTAATATAAATATGCTTTAAATTACGTAAATACACGTGATGAGTCTGGTTTGACCATTTTCGTCTGTAAATCCACTACTAGTAACCTGAATAAGTGCAAATCTGCAACTGCAAGCTAGTTAAAAGCCAAACTTGCTTTTGTTAACTGATGAGGACAATGAGAAAGACAGGCCTGGCAGCACTGAAAAGTCACCTGGATCATCAGGGTCTGAGGAACAATACAACCTTAACTGTTTTCATCTTAGATTTTAATAATCAGTGTTTTTTCGTTAGTTGAAGACAATTAAGGTTGGATTGTTGCTCAGACCCTGATCAGGAGACTTTTCAGTGCCCAGGCCTGTCTTTCTCGTTGGTAACGTTTACAGAGTTATAACATCAAATTGAGCTATTAAAATGCAGTGATGTGCACTAACTACTTTAAAGGTAGTATAAATATAACTACTATTTTAAATATTAGTTATTACAATCACTTTCCAATTACTTTTTTAATGAAGTAGTTATAACTAAAAAACAAAGACTAATGTGGATAAATACAAAGCAAAACTTAATACTAAAAATAAACTCTTTACCCACAACAATGACAGATTGAAAATACACAACCTCAGTTCTCTCAGTTTTCTTGAGGTGCTCCTGGGCTGCTGAATGATGGAAGCAATTTCTTTCGAAAAGTACTTCCAGAATCAGGTTGTATATTTTCAATCTCTCATTGTTGTGGTTAAAGAGTTTATTTTTAGTATTAAGTTTTGCATAGTTATAACTACTGCAAAAAAGTTAACTACAATTACAATTACTTTTAATTAGTTTTTTATTTATCCACTTCCCTAATAAAACTTTGAAAATTTAATAGATTATATAGTAAACTTTATTGACTTTACTACATTTTTATAATTTCTAACTTCTAAGGAAAATTATAAAAGAAATACGAGGGTGGGCTGAAAAGTAATGCCTCCATGGCTGTAACTTTTATTTTTTAACCGATTTTCAAAATTCTTTTTGTATCTGATACTCACATTTCTCCTCTATGTAATGCACTATTCACTTTTCGACAT
>JAHWFO010040189.1:187578-198790 GCA_023313115.1 Rhysida immarginata
GCATAAAAAATTGATGATAGGGGAGACATAAAAGAAAGGTCATTGATGAATAAATTAAACAAAAGTGGGGACAAGATTGAACCCTGAGGCACACCCGAGTGATGGTGGAGGAAATGTTATTGACCGAAAGAGTATAACGTCGACTAGATAGAAATCCGATGAGCCAGGTAAGAGGAGGACCTCAAATATTAAGAAATATTTCGAGTTTATGTATTAATAGAATGTGGGATGGAGTCAAACGCTACTGAATAATCTAGAAAAACTGAGACAACTAACTTATTTTTGCCCATGTTAGAAGTTACGAATTCTGTAAGGTCATAACAACCAGTTAAAGTGCTGCGGTTAGGAGTGAATCCATGCTGTATAGGAGAAAGCAAGTTATTCGAAAAGACAGTGTGAAAGCCGGACATAAAACAACTTTTCGAAGATTTTGGCTAAAGAAGAAAGAATCGATATTGGGCGATAGTTAGAGAAGTTTTTAGAGTCACCCTTCTTAAAAACAGGAATGATTCTAGCCTGCCACAGACATGAGGGAAAAATACCTCGTGAAATTGAAATTGTGACATTCCATGTCAGTTTGGGGTGATGCATATGTCCGACGGGAACGGGGAATTTGTGTTGTGTGGTTTGTGTAGCGTTTTGTAAATGTGAACTCGTTTCAGGAAATTTATAGTGTTGTTTTATAAGTTGTTGGTTTGTTTTTTTTTTGCGCGCAATTGTTGCCGTGGTTGTTCTATTGCGAGTGGTTTACAAGCATTGTAGGGTCGATTAAGGTGGTTTCTGTTCTCTTGTTGTGTTGTTCGTTTGTTGGACGCTGACATTGTTGCTAGATTTTCTTGGAAGATGTGCTCAGCCTCCAACAAACAATTGTTGATAATTACTGGAGAGAAATGTGTATTGTTTATGAAAATTTAATGATTTTTTTTTTTCTTGCGAGTTGAATTTCGTGTTGAGCGGTTGTCTGTTGTTTTCTCCTGCGAAGAAATTGGAACATGGCTTGCAGGTAAACAAATAGAGCCGCATTCAACACAATTGTGCCTTTGGCACTTAATCTTATGTTCTTTATTGATGATTGATATCTGTTATGCGTTCAACAAGTTTAATTAAATTATTTCAACGTTGCAGCATTGCCGAGAAGCTAGCGTCCCGTGAGGGAGAATGGCAGACAGTAAAGGAGAATCAAACGTGCGGAGCATTATCGAGCCTATCCTTTGGTCATCCCAACTCTTCAAGTAATGTTGAGGAAGCAGTGATTTATATGGTAAACAAAGTCCAAATTGATGACAACTTGTGGGTGAGTAACAAATTTCTTTTCCCCCCACGCCATCGAATGTGTCTGGCTTATGGCCCCCCCCCCCCCCCTTTACAATTGATCCGAGTCCCGAACCCCTGACAAGCCTACTCCCTTTGATTCTTTAGTAGCGTTTGCTATACAACCAACGTGGGTAGGGGGCGGTAGGTCACAAAATATTAAAGAGATATGTTAAAGGGTAAGTAAATCCTACAATAGCATCTTTTATTATATCAGAGCGAATGGCCAACGGGCCCGGGTAAGAAAAAGGCAGAAGGTATTTCATATAAAGAAGCTGGGGTAATGAAAAAAGTAATAGGCTTCGAGAGGACCGAATATGGGTAGGGTAATTGATAAGAAGAATTCACAGGACCGGAGGGTAATAATGTCTCTAAGAAATCAGAGACTGTGTTCGAAGTAGGTGTGGAATCAGAAAAAGGAGTTGGAGCAACGTGAGTGCCATGTATTAAACTATTGTTCAATTTCCACTTAGCTTTATTTCCGTTTATTTTATTAAATAAATGAGAGTAATCATTTGACGTAGCCATTTTGATTGTATTCTTAAGGTTGGAAAAGGAACATAATTTGTTTTTGGTAACAGAATTATGATTCCAGCAAAATTTCCTATAAATTGTGTTTTTATGGACAACTAATGATAAAATGTTAGAATTCATTCATGGTTTGAGAAAAGAAGAATTAGATTTCTTTGAAGAGAATAGCATATAGGAGAAGTAACGATTGAAGCCTGTGATAATATGTGAAAGAAATCTGTTAAATAATGAATTGATGTTCTCATTCGAGTCAAATAGTGTACTAGTCGTTAAGTTCCAAGAAAGTATTAAATACTGCCTGCCGAGCAGGTGTTACTAGCCCTCCTTTGAAAAAAGAAAGTGTTAAAGTTTTATGAGTAAAAGAAGGACATAATAAAAAAATAGGAAAGTGATCAGAAACTGCTAATCTACGGAACAGCTGAGCGAGCAATCGGAAAGGGCAAGATAACATTGATCTATTAAAGAGTACAAGTTATGAAAGCTGGAGAAATGGTTATAAGAAGAAATAGCCAGTGATAAAGCATTTTCTTTATAATGTACAAATAAGATACCGTAATTTCATGCGGATAGTCCGCGGACTATCTGTATTTTTTTCATCTGAAAATGGATCTGCGGATTATCCGAGGGGCAGATTATCTGCGAACAATTTTTTTCAAATTGCAATAAATGGTAAACCTATAAAGTGACTTCCGCAAGATGGCGGCAGCTGCGAGTACCAGAAATAGATGAGAAATTTACAAAATAATATATTTCACAAATTTTCACATTTATTTCTGATAGTAATTTATGAAGTACAGTGTTCCACCTATATAATGGCAATGTTGAGACAAATCCATTTTTTATAACGAGTTGCCGTTATGTAGACAGTGTACGAAATTTCACACTCGCGGATGTTTAAAAGACATTTTCCGATTTTCAAATATTTATTAATAAATTGTCATCTATGATTTTACATCCTATACAGTCTATTAAATGCTTTAGAATAAGACTCAAGTCAAAAATCGATGTTTATTTTGAACAAAACATAAGTAAATAACACTTATTTCGATTTCATTACGCTTGAGTAACATTGACTTACAAGCAGCCGAAATCGCAGTTTTCACGTTTTTTCGTTTCACCTTTTCCCAATTCCGCAATTGGAAAATTATACTGATTATTTAGTTAGTTTAAAGCAATTATACTCTTCATCAGTAAATAAGAAATTGATTAGTTAGTTTAAACTAATTTATTATAACTTTATCTAAATATTTATAAATAAATTGAATTCGGATGAGTTATTTCAGAAAATGTTAGGGTTGGAAAGCTTCGGAGACAAAAGGCAATCGCGTGGCTTAAGAGATTTTCCCTTCGCTTACACTTCGATAAAAAATTGGAAATTTGCAACTGCAGGCAAATAAACACTGAGTAGAGATTGTTCTGTACTTGTGATATAAACAGATGTACGCAAAAGATAAACAGTTAAATCACCGACTGAGCTTTCGTACACATTTTTCACACTACTTCAGTCACGTGATTCCCGATCTTTTTTCTTGGAAATCGGTATGAACGTTTGTTAACGATCGATCACTGTCGAATGCGATTTTATTATTAACGATCAAAATAAAACTTATGCACTAAAAACTTAGCCGTAGCCACCGATGACTGGTCCTTCTTATCGAGGCCTTCAAGATTGAAGGCTTCGTCAGGGCATAGAAACCTTTACATATCCAGTGGCTTCCCTGGTCTCGTTCTTATCGGTGGTGGCTACGGCCTAGCATTTTCCTGTTGTTGTTTTTTTTTTTTTCAACCTCATAATAATTATGATCGAAAATTAAAGTGATTGTCAGTTACTGTTATGAAAGATACAATATTAGTTTCACAGAATGATCCCTGTCAGAGCGTTGAGAGAAAAAAAGCAACACTTTCATTCAGAAGCTCGTACTTGTTACGGGAGATGCATTCCCATAGAGCAGTTTACTTTAGCGTAATCCATGCATAATATCCATGAAGCGAAATCGCTAAACAGACGCTAAAGTAAAATTGTAAAATTGCCGACACATCGGGGCATTATCCCTAATGAAAGCAAGCAAATTTTGTTCTCTGCTGTAGATAAAAACGCGATGGCCTTTGAATTGATGGTTTTAAATTAATGAGTCTTTGTTCAATCTTTTTCTAACATTGAAATTAATATTCTAACCCCTCGGAACAATAAAACCAGTGACATAACTTTTCATTCATAAATTATTAAGAAAAAAACATGTTAAAAAGTTAATATCGGCGATTCGCTCGGCCGGAATTCACTGTACTTGGCGATTCACGATTAGTTGAAGATGTTATGATGTCATAGAATGCTCTCTATCGCTATTGATTAGCACCTAGCAGTGAGTGTGTTGATAGAACCATGGCTGCTGCTGAAGAAATAAGGAGTTGCGCTCGTTCATTAAAATGAGATTACTGTAATTAATTACACATATAAATAATAAATTTATAAAAGTTTCATTAAATATATAAAAGTAATGAAGATGCTATACAAATAATAAAATTAGTAGCTAAATTACTATTTTAAATTACTACTTTGTAAAAGGTTTGAAATGGGCTTTTTACATGGGCTTGAACTCTCAGATATTTCGCGGATTTTCTGAGAAATTTTTTACAGGAAAGGTGGGTTTTTTTTTATCCTGCGGATTATCTGGGAGGCGGACTATCCGCGTGAAATTACGGTAATTACTTTTCATGGTTATATTTCTTGTTTATTTTGACAATTGGTGATTTCGAACAAAAAGATAATCATGCATTGGTTCTCCAGTAGGGAATGATCGCACTTGATTCGTTTTTTTTTGTTGTTTTTTTTTATGATTATTGAATAAAGGTGTAGTCACAAAAGGTCCATCATTAACTTAACAGAATGTCTGCTTTTATTTATTAAATCTAAACTTGGTGAAAGAAAATAGTTTGGTTTGTAATGCTTCATTTATTAACTGTATTAGACAAACAAGTGCAATGACATTCACTTCAGTTGTTTTATCGGTCATTAAAATACAGTAATACCTCATTTTTGCCAGGGTTGATTCCTGAAAACCCTAGCATATACTACCCAGGGCAAAACCGCGTAGGAGCAGATTCCGCGATCTAGCGGACCACGTTCGTACTGTATTGCTCTTTCCCTTCGTAAACATGTCTAGAACTTTCAAGTTATCTTCAAAGTGAAAAAACCTGCCTTGCTCTTTCTGCACAAAGTAGATTGTCACTGCCCCCCCCCCCCTCCCCAAAGAAATAAGCTGTGTTCGAATACAGAAGATTCATAAAATGCCACCGATACTGTTTACTTGCATTAAATACATTTTCCCACATGAACAGAGGGCCTTTCCCTAAAATACAGAAAGCAAAGAGAGGAACCCCAATTAAAAAAAACAAAACAAAAAAAAAAACAAAAACAAAAAACAAAAAACGTCAGGACAATACAGGGGGTGGTATGCAAAAAATTTGATGAGTTTTTGTGAGACTGCAGATTCCAAAGGATTATTGTACTTGCATGAAACAGATTTTCTTACCTTACTATTATAATAAATATAAATGATTTAAAGGCGATGATTTATCCAGTTCAGATTTTTATTTATATATTTATTTTTAATCAACTCTCTTAAAAAAGGACAGAATATTTACTCCAAATATTCGGCCAACATTGGTTTATTCTGTTTATAAACCAGCACAGCTTTTGCAATATTTTGCAGGAGAGAAATTTATGCAGAGGGAAGGGGAAGAATTTACATTAGGCAATTCAGCACTTTTGATGATCCAACAGAAACCTGGCCCTGTCTGTGCAGAATTAAAGAACTTCTACTTTTTGGCTACAGAACTCAAATAATGAAAGTCAATTTCAAGCCAATAATTTTTCACAATTTATCGACCAACTTTAAACATGACATTACATAGTGCAAAACCCAAGAAAAATACAGAACTGAAAAAATGATAGATGAAAAATGAAAGGAAAAATTCTGTGAACTAAATTCGAAATAGTTACCACATGTATCTAGCTTGTGATCCCTGGTTCGAATGCAGGTCACTGAATTTTTCTTTCATTTTTCATCCTAACATGTTTACCTTATGTTGGAATATTATCTCCTGTATTAATTGAAACAGGAAGTTAAAAAAAATTAATTTAAAAAATTAATATACCGTATGTTTTCGAATATAGGCTGTGGCTCTAAACCCAAAAACATTGAAAATTTTAGGAGTGCAGCCAAAAGTGAGTGCGGCCTGAAAAAAATTTTTTTCCTGAATTAAAAAAATCATTATCAAAATCATTATCAGTAATTTTGGATAGAACAAAAAAAAAAAAAACATTGAACTTTTTCGTTTTAGTGTCCCATAGTATATTACATAGTGATTTAGATAGTAATTTTATTAATTATAAAACTATCTAAATTATTTTTATCTACTTAATGAAACTTTTATAAATTTATTAATGAACTGTGTAAATAATTATACAGTAGAACCTCGTTTTTATGAATCTCAGGGGACCAATAACATTTATTCGTAAAATCCTAAATTCGTAAAAAAAACAAACCAAAAAAAAAAAAAAAAACAATAGGCACTGAATTTTTAATAGGAAATATTCTTAATACAAATAGGCTTATACGCTGATTAAGTATTTGAGTTTTGAAAATATTTAAGGATTGTTGTCTGATGCATACTTGAAGTTATATCATTATTTAAGGTAGTTTGAAAATTCAAAAAAAAACTGTCAAAAATACCGTCTGGTACATTTTTAGTTGCAAACAGATGTTTTTTAGAATTTTTAAGGAGCTTTTAATTTGTGAGGATGTTGCTTTGAATGTCGTATTTTCCAATTCCTTGTCATTGTCAAATTCATGTTCTTCGCTGCCATCTTTGATAAGATCGCAAATTTCATTATCGTTTAACGTCGGAGAAGTTTAAACATCCACATTAATATTAACAAATTCGGAGAATTTAGATGGAAAATTCAGCTTCCTTTTCAGGATTTCCAGTATATTTTCACTTCAGTATAATTAAAGAAGCTGCTTGCCTACTTCACCACGAAGCGTGATTGTTGCACGGTGGGATGTCAGGTTTTTCAGTTATCTCTAAAAGCTGAAAAATAGTTTTCTGTGACCAGTAAAGTAAGTACTGACCATTAACCTCCTGTAATCGGCCAGGGGAAAACCAACTACCCGCTGTGACATGTATATATTCGGCAACCCCCAGAGGGAAAACAGTAATCAATGAGTCGAAGCCCCGAGAGTAGTAAAACTTTCCTAATTTTGCACGTAAAATTTCCCTTAGATAACTTCTCTCAATTTCAGACTTTGGCGTGTGGCAAAACGAACTCAAATTAACCAACAACTGTTTTTAGAAATAACTGAAAAACCTGATATCACATCAAGTAACAATCACGCTTCGTAGTGAAGTGGACAAGCAGCTTCTTTGATTATACTAAATGAAAGCTTACCGGATTTCCCACTCTTAAAATCGTCAAATTCGCCATCATCATCTTCAAATGAGACCTGGGTGGGACTGCAAGTTCAGTTTCACTTTCGTTTGCATTACTTATGGCACCCTCTGTTGGCAACAGCAGAAACCAGTTCAGTTAATCATTGATCACGATGGCGATAACGTAAGCCAAATGGAAAAAATGCAACCAGGCCCTCGCGCAAAATATTTTCTCTTTTAGTAAAACTTTTTATTACCAATTACAACTTCTAACTTCGTAAAATCTGAATTTCGTCGTAAAAACACTTCGTAAAACTTAAAGTTTATGTCGTGTTGGTGAACAACAACTAATTGTTGTCACGCACGATCTTCGTATTTGTTGTGGCGTTTGTTACTGTCCTTATCGTTCTCATTGTTTTGTCCCCTTTGTTGTCCGAGATGAACGCTCTGCATCTCTGGATTCCATTGCAAGCCATTGCTAATGATGTTATGTCCAAATCCAAAGCCATTGCTAATGGACTGGTCAGACCAACCAGGGCCGTCTATGGTGCTGCCAATATCCCAGCACTGTGGCAGCGTCGGATGGAGGAAGTTTTCCGAGATGTGGAGAACATCGTCAACTTCTTTGATGACATCACAGTGTTCGCCCCGGCTTTTGATGAACTCATTGGAGCGTTGCGCCAAACGTTACGTCGACTGGACAACCACGGCTTCCATCTTAACCGAAAAAAGTGCATGCTCGCAGCCACTTCATTGACCTGCTTGGGACATATAATAGATAAGAACGGTCTGCATAAGTCAAATGACCATATTATAGCTATCCAGAGGGCCCCAACACCCATGTCTTCCGAGGAACTCCAACTTTTCCTGGGAAAGGCGACTTACTATAGTGCCTTCATACACAACCTGTCCCACCAAGCAAAACCACTTCGAGAAATGCTGGGCCAAGACAAGTTCGTTTGGACCAAAGAAGACCGAATAGCCTATGAGGAGCTAAAGAACACCCTCATCTCGCCACAGATCCTCACGCAGTATGACCCCTCTCGCCCAGTCATTCTCGCCACAGACACCAGCAGTTTCGGACTAGGAGCAGTGTTAAGTCACCGCCTAGCCAACAGTTTAGAGAAGCCTATGCCAGCCGGTCTCTGTCCGAAACAGAAAGACGATATCTGCAAATTGACAAAGAAGCCCTAGCCATCGTATGGGCCGTAAAAAATTTTTTCAACTACCTGTACGCAAGGAGATCAGAGTTGGTCACCGACCACAAACCACTGACTCAAATATTCCACCCCCATAAATCTCTCCTGACCCTGTGCATCAGTCGCATGGCAAATTATGCGGACTATTTGAGCAATTTCAATTATGCCATCGTCTATAAACCAACCAATGACCATACCAACGCCGACTATTGCTCATGCATCACATCAATCAACTGGGTAGAAGAGGAGGAAGAAGATGAATTTGAGGAATTTGTGGTCCACCAAATGTGCCAATTGCCCATCCGTCCAGAAGACATCGCTAAAGCCACCCGTAGCGATCCAAGACTGGGTCGGATCATCCAGGAACTTGGACGAGGCCGAGACCTAACCCGCTCCAGATTTAAAGCACCCGAGGATAAATACACAACGAGCGCTGGTTGCCTCCTGTATGAACATCGTGTAGTGATCCCACCACCACTACGACAACCAGTCCTGGATGACCTCCACACCGGCCATCTAGGAATGAGCAAGATGAAAAGCCTCGCCCGCTCGTTCGTATACTGGCCTGGCATCGACGCCGACATTGACGCACCATCAAATCATGCGCCGAATGTGCGACGACCTCCATCGCACCTCCCCAGTTCCGAATCCACCACTGGGAGTATCCCAAGGGGCCATGGGAGAGGATCCATGTGGATTTCGCCGGATCTGTATCGGGAGAAATGCTTCTCAAATTGTCAATGCATATAGCAAGTGGGTGGAAGCCAATGTAACTTCGTCGATGACCGCAACAGCCACCATCGACATACTGGATGAACTGTTTGAGAGATACGGAATACCAACCACGGTGGTCTCAGACAATGGTCCCCAGTTTGTCGCTGACGAATTTACAACCTACCTAAAAGTGCGAAGAGTAAAATTCCATAAGCGCACGGCGTCATACCACCCATCCACTAACGGTCAAGCCGAACGTTATGTACAGACAATTAATCGTGCATTAAAAGCAATGGGAACCACCCCAACCAGCGAAACCTTAACGTGTTTTTGGAACGATATAGAAGAGCGCCCCATGCCACCACGGAGGAGTCCCCCGCTAAATTATTCCTAGGAAGGGAATTGTTCACTCACCTGGATATGTTGCAGCCATAAGACGTAAGCCAACGAGAGCAAGAGCGTCACCAAGCTACGTTCGTACAAAAATTTAGGTCCCTATGAGAAGGGCAAGCGGTGTATGTGTCGTCAGGAAATCCCTCACAAAAAAGATGGCTACCGGGTGTTGTCAACCGTCGCCTAGGAGATCTTCAGTACGAAGTGGCGGTCAGTAACAAGTGTTCAAAACAGCACATCAATCAAATGAAGCCACATGACGTAGAGTTCTCCAGTGCACCCCGCATCGACAAGTTGAGAAAACCAAGAACTCGTTTTACCTGGGATCAACTCGTAGGGTGCGCTTTATCGTATGCGCTCCCCAAGCAGCGGATCACATTGCCAACGAGGTGATCCCGGTTGCGATTGAAAATGAATTAACTGTCACAGCAGCATTTCCAAATCCAGTGGTAGATGTTCCGCCGCTCAACCCAAGTGACTCCCCCGAACCAACCGAACCGCATCAGCCAGAAGTGGAGAATGGCGATCTGCCAGCGCGCTCAAGACGCAGACGCCAGTCGCTGTCGACATCGACAGAGACGAAACCCAGAAATCCGCCGGCGTTCTGGTCGCACTCGGCAACCACCCCAGCGGTATTCCCCCTAGCTTAGTGTGACGGGAGGAATGTCGTGTCGGCGAACAACAACTAATTGTTGTCGCGCACGATCTTCGTATTTGTTGTGGAGTTTGTTATTGTCTTTATCGTTCTCATTGTTTTGTCCCCTTTGTTGTCAGAGATGAACGCTCTACATCTCTGGATTCCATTGCAAGCAATTGCTAATGAGGTTATGTCCAAATCGTACCCGATAATTGTCTTCTAATCGAATGGGAGACCCAGGAAACACTACCTACTGGTAAACATTAGTAGGGATAAGTTGTTTACGCCTCCCCTCCCACTTCACCGAGTCCCGCATACAAAACATTTTATTATATGAAATTAACATGAGGTCTTCGGGATTTCAGAATCCCTTCGTAAAATGCAAGTTCATAAAAACGAGGTTCTACTGTAGTAATATTTTTAATTTAGTGTAACTCTTCGGCAGCAGCCATGGCGCTATCAACGGACCGCCGACCAATAGTGCAATAGAGCTTTCTATGACATCACAACACCTTGGAGTAGAGAGGGCTTGAAGGAATCTCCGACAATAACTTTAACACGTTTAGTACATAATAAAACGATAATAATTTATGAATGAAAATATGTGACTGGTTAATTATTGTTCTGAAGGGTTAGAATATTAATTTCACTGTTAGAAAACGATTGAACAAAGGCTGGATAATTTAAAGCCATAAACTCAAATCCACCGTATTTTTATCGGAATATTTTTTACCGATCAGCGATCGATCGATTTACCTTTTCACACAAAAAGTATAAAGTGTAACAGAATTTTCGTATAAAAGAGGAAGCAAATATAAGAGAAAATAGGTATAATATTAATGGATTGTATTGGCTATCGACCAAAAATTATTCCACTATTTAAAAAAATACTTATCTACAAACTGTGAAATCGGGAGCATTTATTTTTGTGAGTATGTGGGGGGAAGGGATATTCTTTATTAATAGAAGAAAGAAATTCAACTCTATTTATTGTATG
>JAHWFO010040189.1:203790-220744 GCA_023313115.1 Rhysida immarginata
GCATGGGCGAGGTTCCGGATTATGCGGAGTTCGGATGATCTGGATAGGGGGCTGAGAGGGGGAGCATCAGGGCACGGTCAATTAGGAATCCTAATGAGGCTTGTTTGTGGGTGGGGGGGTGTGAGGAGGAATGGTGTATTAAGTTGGAGGATGTGGTCGGTTTACGGAAGACGGAAAAGGAGAGGCGGTTATTGTGGGGGTTGTTGGTAATGAGGATATCAAGGAAAGGGACGGATCGGTTAGTTTCTAGTTCAAAAGTAAATTGGATATGTGGGGGAAAAGGAGTTAAGAATGTTAACAATATTAGTGGGGGTAGTGGATCGGGAATCAAAGAGGATGAGGATGTCATCGACATATCTGAAATACGCGATGACAGAGGGATTATTAAGGAGGGGGGTAACGTATGTTAATTCCAGGTGCTGTAGGAATACCTCAGACAGAAAACTGCTGAGTGGGAATCCCATTCCTAGCCCTGTGGGTTAGGAATAGTAGGAGTTGTTACAGGAGAAATAGTTCTGCGAAGAAATTACAGAGAGGATAGCTAGTAGGTCAATAGTATCGGGTTTAGGGAAAGACGCAGCAAGTAACAGACGTTGTAGTATAGAAAGGGTGGGGGTGACAGGGATGTTAGTGTATAAGTTGGTGATGTCAAGGGCCATAAGGGAGAGGTGCTCATCAGTGGTGATGGAAGAAAGGGACTCAGTGAGGGTTAGGGAATTGCGTACATTGTAAGTATTAGGGAGGATTTTCAGGTTAAAGAGGAAGGTAGAAAGGGATTTGGCAACGAGGTGGGCAGGAGCTGGGGAATAGTTAACGACGGGGCGTATGGGCATATTAGGTTTATGGATCTTGACTAGGGCGTTAAGGTTGGCTGGGCGAGGGTTAGGTGGGGTGAGGCGTCGGAGGTATCTGAAGCGTGGGGATTTGTTGACGACGGAGATAATGGATTTGTGATACTTAGAGGTGAGGTCAGAAGGGAGGGTTGGAAAATTATTGGCGGCAATGAAATCACTGACTTTATCTATATAAGTAGAACGGTCAATAATGACCAACACGTTACCTTTATCGGCCTTGACGACGAGGGCATCCGAGTCTCGTAGCTTCGTTTTCAAGGTGGTGGAGGCAGCAGCATCGGTGAGAAGTTCACGGGGTGGTCTAGACGCGGACGCTTCTATGAAGGATTTGTGTACGAGATGTCCGGCGATGGCTCGCGCAGGAGGACGGTCGGTCTGGGGGAGTAGGCTGATGGCATGTTCAACATCTGTGATGACATCGTGTAAATCGGATTGTGTTGGCTTCTTATAGACAACATGTTTGAGGCCTTTGTCAAGGAGTCGTTGCTCGTTGTCGGACAGCTGGATTGAAGTTAGGTTCACGACATTAAGCGTGGAAGACAAAATTACCTTCAGGAGGACGTGGGTGTATTCGAGGCGGGCGTCGGAGGTCGTCTAGCTTCTTGCACAGGGTTAAGAACTTATGTTCTTTGAAAGATTGCAGTCTGACTTCTTCTTCCTCGATGAGAGGCATCAGAATATCAGGTGGAATGATAGATGACAAGTGGAGGTGCAGGCGGAATACCTCTTGGTTGAGACGATGTTTCTTAAAAACTAAGGTGGTGGTCGCATGGCTTACCCAGGTCCTTACGGCGGCGGTCCGTGCAGCTTGGGAGGCGGTGGATTTATTCCGGACGATGACATGGGCATACTTGGGTTCAAGGCGTTCACGGATACACATGCGGTTGAACCATATGTTCTGTATGGTGGAGGCTAGCTTCCTCTTGATGTGGAACAACTTAGAGATGAGCGGAGTCATATCGGTAGAAGGGTGGATCATAATACTGTTCCTATTGATTAAACAGGTGGTGGCCTTACAGTATAACAGAGGGACATCAGGAGTTCCAACTAGTTTCGCCATTTATTCCCGGCTTTGTCAAGGATATATACAGCAAGAGGCATGCAAGCCTTTATATACAGAACAGTGGTACAAATTATGCATATACATGAACCAATAGGATACAAAAGAATTAAAGAGGAAATAATGGCCAACAGGATAAATAGAAAAAGCACAGATCTTTGAATTATAATGGCCAATAGAATAAAAAGGGTGTAAACGCTAATTTATATAAATTATACAAAAAGAAAATATACAAAGGGATGGTGCGCGTTTACGCGGACCGAAAAGAGAACTTATCCGGTTGTCTGAGGACAAGAGGATTTACAGAAAAAAAAATAAACAGGCAAGAAATAACAAAATGCAAAGGAAAACGTAAACCATAATAAAGAAACAGAGAAAAAAAGGGATCATAATAGATCGGATAAAGAGTTAAGTATTGCATATACATTAAAGTCTGTTTGACAATTGAGAAGCAGGTGGGGGGAGGACTTCTTGGCCTTGAATATTTCGATCGCTTCGAGGGTAGCAGTTTTTCTGGCCTATTGCAGATATGTAGGACAGACATAACATCTTCTTGCGTCTTTAAAGCGTGTCCGGAATCTTCGAGGTGGTTTGCATAGTGGGAAATACGATCTCGTTTTCTATACTGCAAAATTGCGGGTCGATAATCCTACATAGAATCTGTCGCAAAACGCACAATTCAGGCGGTAAACTCCGGATTGGGAATATTTGTCGGTGGTGACGGCGGCGGGTGGATTCAGGATGCGGGCTGATGGTGTAGGAGTACGAAAAGATATTCGAAGGCCAAGGGACGACAGGAAGTTAGAGAGCTGGGAGAAACTAGGGCCCAGATACAATAAGGACGTCCATTTCTTGGGAAGGGGCGAAACAAGAGGGGAAGGGGAGAAGAGGGCCAGTCTGCGGCGGTGAAGAATACGGGAGAACATGGAGGTCGAATATCCATTGGCATGGGCGAGGTTCCGGATTATGCGGAGTTCGGATGATCTGGATAGAGGGCTGAGGGGGAGCTTCAGGGCACGGTCAATTAGGAATCTTAATGAGGCTTGTTTGTGGGTGGGGTCACTGAATCAATTGACCAAGAAGCTACCTTTTCATCATTAGTTGATAATTGTATAGTGATTGTCAAATCTCTGTTTATTTTAATTGCCTTTAAAAATAAATACTGAAAACTGTTCAAAGTGAAGAAATTTATTTTATTTTGCTGTTAATGCCAACAGAAGGAAAAAAAAGCCACTAATCCACATAAATGAATTTATAAAATTAAGAAGAAATACACTCGCTGTTTCTCAGTGAAGGAGACAGATCTCCAGAAATGTGCATACGGGTTTTTGATTTTATAAATTCATTTATGCGGAATAGTGGTTTCTTTTTCTTCTTTTGGTGTTATCCTAGTGTCAGAAGTTTTGGCTGTTCTCATATTATATTATTATTTTCTTTCTTGATATATGCTGAATGTAGTTAACAAAAACATCAATGCTTTCTCATTAAGTACCGAGTAGTTTTTTTGACATCGATGTTTACAAGCATCGCACGGCTCTAATTAATATTCTAAGCCTTCAGAACCATAATTAACCAGTTGCATATGTTTTCATTCATAAATTATTTTGAAATTCACGTTTTAAAGCGATAGTCAGCAATTCTTTCAAGCCCACTCTACTCCAAGGTGTTGTGATGTTACTGAATGCTCTATCGCGCTATTGGTCAGCATTTCGTTGATAGAACCATGGCCGCCGCTGATGAAATATAAGTTGTACTCGCTCATTAAAATGAAATTACTGTAATTATTTACACATTTTATTAATAAATTTATATAAGTTTCATTAAACATATAAATATAATATAGGTTGTTATATAAATAATAAAACTGCTGTCAAAATTACTATTTAAGATACTGTGGGACGCTAAAACGAAGTAGTTCGATCTTTTGTAGACCCTAGAAGTTTGCTGCCTAAAGTGAATGTGGCCAATATTCGAAAAAATACGGTAATTCAACCAGTCTGATTTTTCCAGTATATAATAACACAAGTAAACCTATGCTCCATGCAATTTTTTTAATCCACAAACATGATAAATACATGAAATTCACTCGTACTTTCAATCATTTAAATTAAGCATACTCTACCTATGTTAACAAACTTGACCATACCTGGATATGGCATATTCCTTAGCACCAGGGATATCAGGATATTTTGGGCGCATTCCTGTTGCCAAGATGAAAGATTCACCAGTAATAATGCGCTCTTTCCCTTTCCTGTCAATGCTCTGCAATCCATGATAACCAAAAAAAGAAATATTTATTCAACTTATAACATATAATGCTTCAACATTTAATTCTTGCTGCATTTCCTGGCCAAACAAAAGCTGCTGTCAAATATTCAATATGCAAATATTAAAGAGCCAATCAAAGGTTTACTACTGCAGTCATGTGCGAATTTGAACAGGCAATACTTCCTTTAATTTGTCCTCAATTAGTTCATCACTTCATTTGTTTAAAATAAAGATGTCTGTAAATATAGAACCTAGTTGCAGAAAGGATGTCAAGTATCAGAAGGGACAAATTGTTGGCCTATTCCACGCAGAGAGATGTAGAAATTACTGGAACTGTTCAACGTATTATTAAAGCTTGGAATTAAAGATCTGAACAATCCTGAATAATCCTGACAGGAGATCATTAAGATTCATGGTGAAGGCAAACCGAAGAGATTCTACATTAGAAACGGTGAAAAGTTTAACCAACAGAGTCAAACTGTCCGCTTCCCACGAAAAATGCACTTGAGTTGTTAAATTGCTCACTGCGCATGCTGCAGTCGTGGATGCGTCCACAGCACTGATAGGGAGGGAACCTTAACTATGTGCATAACAGCAGGCCCCAGCTGCTGCTGCTTTCCATCCCTGCATTTTCTTATCAGGGTTCCCTATCAGTGCTGTGAACGCATCCACGACTGCAGTGCGTGCAGTAAGCACTTTCAACAACTCTGAGGCATTTTTGTGGGAACTATACAGTAAGCAGCTGCTCTGCCACAATAAAACTGCTTGTCAGTGAGACCAATAGGAAAAAACTGTTTGTACAAGAGCACAAAAATTGGGTTGTGGAGCAATGGAGAAAAAGTTATGGGATCATCCATAAACCAGTGGTCAAGTAAAAGGAGGGGGAGCGGGGTAAAGAACTGACCACTGTACACCACTTGGGGCTACTGGAATAAAAAGTAGAAGATGTGGTGGTTTGGGAAGAGATCAAAGGATGTTAACAAGCAGGTCGTTTTGTCATAGTCACTTTTGACCACATTCACATCATCTCTGAATCATTTTGTCACTTATAAGGGAACAACACGAACATGTACTTCACAGATTCACACCAAATTGAAATAAGTTACTCATCTACAACTACTATTAATGCTTGTAAAATAAGAAATCGCTAAACTTTGTTTCTTTCAAAATAAACCGAGAAAACAAAAAAAATTGAGCACATAGCCATACAAAGACTCCATTGTTAAAGGAATGTGTATGTTTATTACCACTCTCAACTTCTTTCTTCCAGGGCTCAACAATCAGCACGAATCCAACATATGCTTGTGCGCAAAAAAAAAAAAAAAAAAAAAAAAAAAAAAAAAAAAAAAAGTTTTTTTTAAAAAAAAATATATGTCCCTCGTTAGTCACACATTCAGGTCATCAGTCACTTTGTCCTGGGATCGTTTTGTCATTCATGTTGACTCGACACATTCAACTCCTCCTAGAATCATTTTTCCACTTAGGATACTGTGTTTCAGAGGATTTATGCATAGGAGTTTATTGAAAGGTGATAGGTCAAAGGAGAAAATTAAATAGTATCTGTTCATCAATAAATTAAACATCTGAGGTATGGCGTGTATAAAAATCCTCATAGAACATCCAATTCTTATTCTTTAATTATAGAAATATCAGCATTACTATACTTTAGACACTTTGTTATTAATACTAATAGTGAGCACTGCCATTCAACAAACAGGCTCATGCTCTCAGTGTCATTTCTGTGGTGGCGATTGCATTTTTCTAGGGCTCATCAAGATAAGGAAATAACTTTAGATACCGTAGTTAATAAAAAATACTAATACACAGGGGTCCAAAAAATGTACTCACTGCTTGATAATCCATATCTTGTTACAAATTTGATTAGCAGGTATAATTTTTGGCGCTGTGAGAGAGTTATAAGTATTCGAAATGACCACCAGCAGCTTCTAAACAACGCCGATGGAGCAGAACGGCACACCAAACTACAGCTGTCAATCTGACGTAAAGGTAGCACATGACAATTTTTTCATGTAGGTCATCAATTGTAATTGGTTTTCGTCATTCTTCATGTTCCCCTACAGGTAGAAGTCCACAGGTGTCAAATCAGGAGACCGAGGTGGGTACTCAATAGCACCTCTTCGGTCTACCCACCGTGTATGTAGAGTTTCATTCATTGCTGCTCTTCGACTGTCGACTGTCTTTTGCTGTACTGGCTCGCTCGCCTGACCACCAGCGCCACCAACCACAACAAATTTCATAGTTTCATAGTTACACTGAACTTCCGCATGAGAATATTAAATGTAAGTCTTCTTGTTTCAAAATTATTGAATTAGAAACAGCGAGTATATTTTTTGGATTTTGGACCCCTCTTTACTTAAATGCAATAATTATTATCGAATTAACTTAGCGTCAAAAGACAGAAGTCAAAAAATATATTAACGTAGTGTATTCTTAATTACCCATACATGTGTATGGTTTTGTTAATACCTTTGAGCATAAAACAACCATATTTTTATGCTTGAAGGTTTGTTAAAAACTATTTTTATGTTCACATCCACAAAATTTGTGATTTGGCACAGTTGGCCGACTCACCATTGTATGTGTGAGACTAGAAGATTTGTTAGCTTAAATATATACTGTTACATATTTAGCACTGCAGTATATTTAGTATATTTCTTCTTATGTAATTTGTGGTATTTAAAAAAAATATACTAAAATTAATAAAAAAAAAAAAAAAAAAAGTGCATCCAAAAGGAATCATCAGTTCTAGGTGCAACTTTTTTTTTTTTAACGAGTGTAAATTATTTCCTATTAAGTATGTGATTGTATTTTCTAATCTCTTTAATCAATTCCATAATTTGATAGAGAATATTTGTAGGAAAATGCCAGTGGAATATAATATGTAAAGTAAAGATAGAATTGAGTACCTATCTGATTTAACTGAATTGCATACACATGTATTTTAAATAAGTATCCATGGTTTTTCAATCACCCGTATTCACTCTCTTAAAATTTTAATGAAGATAGGAAATGCTTCAATAGCACTTCATATATAAAACGAAATAATTTTATTCCTTAATTAATGTATGTTTTTTTATTATATTTCAAAAAGAAGTAAAATATTTCAAATTAAAGTACGAGATATTAAGAGTGTAAGAGTGATGATCTGGTGAGCCAGGGCCAACTAGAACTCCGAAACGAGTGTCGAATGAGTATCGAAATAAATGTGACGAGCTGAAGGAGACAATATGAATGTGACCAAAAGTGACTATGATGAAATGACCAGGAACCCTCTTTAGTAATTGAAAATGGAGGGAGGTGAGCCAATAATCATGTGGTTTTGAAGGTGTGATAAGACTTACCACATTGTAGACACAGAGGGAAGGGGGGGGGGGGGGCAGTAAATAATTACGGCTAATTTTAGGATAAGTGTTTTATGGATGTGGATGATCCCTACTAGTACTAATCCCTACGTGGTCTGATGAACCCAGGTGTATCCTAGTGCATAATGGCAAGAAGAGAACCACACGATGCGATAGACCTGTACTCACTATCCAGGCCTGTGTAGGCAGCGTGATGATCTATAGGTCTTTGCAACTTTATGCAGCAATAAAATGATGCCAGTCAATTATCTGAATATACAAGATGAAAAGATTATTCCATCAATGAAAGACTTCTTTTATGATGGCACTGAAATATTCCAGGATGACGTCAGAATTCAGAGCTTGAATTGTAACAGACTGGTTCTGGTCTCATAATCAGTCATTTCAACGCAACAACTGGCCCTACAGAGTCCTGATCTAAATCCTATAGAAAGTTTTTGGGATGTACTGGAGAGGGGCATGCAGAGAGGATCCATTCTCCCTGCATCACTGCGGGATACGAGTGAAAATTTACTGAACCACTGGACAAAAAAATGATGCAGAGAAAATCCACGACCTTGTTGAATCCATGCCACAGCAAATGCATCCAGTCAAATCAAAAGGCTGCTCAAATAAATATTAAACTGCAGGACTTTTTTTTGGCCAGGTAGTATATTTTTCCATACTTTTATTTTATTTGGACCAACAAACTCTGCATAAGCATTAATGTAATCAACTTTGTTTTCTCTCAGCTTCACACGGTAATTCCAATTCAGTGATCCAATGTAGTTCTAAGTAGTGATAAATTAATGCAATTTAAGAAATAGATGAATCAATAATCTTTGCACTATATCGCAATAGCTTCAAGAACATACTGACCTGCACAGCATCCCTCAAAGTATTCCATGTATGTGTAACTGTAAACAAAATAGTTCGGTTTAGTCAAGATAATCAATGTGCAATTTCTCTTGTTATATTCATATTTGTTCAATTTTTTTTAAAACCAGTGGAATTCATTTCAAATCATTTATTTATTAGACACATATAAATGGTAACTTCTGTTATTCTTACACATGACTGCTCTACTCTCACCAGTGAAGTTCTTTTTCTTACCTGAATACCACTCCGTAGTTTTTCTCAATAAAGAAAACACATACACATACACACACACCAATAAATAAATAAATAAATAAATAAATAAATAAATAAATAAACTTGATCTGCTGCTTCAGTTAAAGGACAAAAAATCAATTATAATATTTTGATAGAATGTCATTTCACACATTTCCATTGAAATTCGTAATTTTGTTCCATAATTATAAAAACTGCTTTGAAAAGTGAAAAACGGCGCTTTTGCACTCCCTTCTCGCTGGCCATTTTTTTCTCGGAAGTGACGTCGACTGAGTCAAATCGCTGTTATCAGTTCACTACTTTCTCACTTACCAAGTGGGATAGTTTTCAGACAATCTTCTTTAACCAAAAGTTGCATATTCATAATGCCTCATTCTGTGTAGTATTCAGCTGTAAGAATAGAGATAGTGATAATTTATGATTTCAGCATTTCCTTAGGGTGAAGCAATGAAGAAATAAATACCATAATACTGATAAGTCGCAGCAGCAAAAATTTAACAAAAATGTAAAATCTCCGACTTTTACGCCGCTGCGACTGCTTGGCCGCACCCCCCTCCACCACACACACAATCGGTAATCTAAAATCAGTTTCCTTATATGCTTCAATAAAAGCAATACGCATTTCAGTTGGAAGAAATTTTTAATTTTGCATATTTAATATATTTCTGCATACATTTCCTCTAGCGCCGAATAATTTTTTGTCAAGTCCTAACTGCCTTGCTGCTGCACGATTGCTCTTTGGCCTTTTCAATCTTTTCAATTACTCTCAGTTTAAAAGCTGCTGTATAGCTTGCACATTGCTTTGGCATTTTCAAAGATAAAATGGCGGATTTGATATAAAAATACTTGTGCTTCTAAAAACTCTGAAACACTCTAGTGACAGTTTAGCCCCGCACGCGCTCGTGAAATTGTTTGATAGTCAGCCCTGAGCATCGAGATAAAAGCCCGATCAGAAAATAAAAGTTAACTGCCACAGAAACTCGATATGCTTTCAAACTTTCTGTTTTAAGCCTAATTATTTATTATTTTTTGTCCGAAATTATAATCTGGTGAGGATTTATTAGATTTCAATGCCCTTATTTTATTAAGACAATAAATACAAGTGTTAAAACGCAAAAATCTACGTATGAGAAAAATGAAACTTTAAAGAAAATTCGAAACCCAAGAGAAAAATTTAAAAAATTAAAATATATAAAACAATCTTTGCTTTTGCCTTCAGCTCCTTGCCCGTATCGTGTATCCGGTTATAGGAAATTTTAATTAAAAGACAGAAAAGAAATATGCCAACAGGCAGCTTGTATTTCAGTGTTATTTCTTGTTTCTCCTCAAAGACAAAGTTCGTTTCCCGTTTTCAGTATCCCAGAGTGTGTGCGCCAATCACAAGCGGGCTGCGGGAGTTGGCCGTAGAGAGTTGTGTAGCGAGTGCCCGTCACCTAAAAGGGAAGCAAAGGGAAAATTTATCATAAAAAAAAACCTGTATCCTGACCTTTCTGTGCCTTCAGATTCATTACAAAACTAAACGCATTGGGGACAGACTTCGAGGTGGGATACGCTTTCACTGTCTGTCATTACTGCAAGCGAAAGTGATCAGGTGCACTTGAATGTAATCAGATTTGAAAGTTGATCATGTTGGTCGCGTAGTGAACGATGAGAACGGGAATAAGGAGAATGATAAGAGCGTGAAGTTTTTAGATGCAGTGCCCACGCTAATCGATGAACATAGGCGGGCTGGCAGTCTAAATCGTACCGGGAAAGTACTGGGAAAAAAATCGGCGAAAACGGTACTCAACCGTAAAGGCATCCATTAGGCCGACCGGGATTTTTCCCGGTGTCCCAGTGGTTCAAACTGCCGCTGTAAATGAACGCTCACGCTTGATCGCTACCGGAGTGAATTTTTAATTAATAAGATGTGAATTTATCAATAAATATAAATAAGGAATACATTGCCACTACTCATTTTATACACACTGGCCAATGAATTAGAAACCCGTGATGAATTACTGTACTTATATGTAAAGTGGTGTCACAGGTCAGAAATGATTGTGATATGCAAATGAATGCAATCATGTGAGGTACATGCTCATTCCAAGCTGCAGGTACAGGGTAGGAACAAGCTGGAGCTGCTCAAGTTGAGGAAAATGAGGAAAACAGCAGACCTGTCCGAGTTCCAAAAAGGAGTTATTGCGGGAGCCCGTCTAGCTGGAGCTACGATTTCCAGGACAGTACAACTGACTAGTATCTCAAAAGGTCAGGTCTCCAAGGTGTTCAATGCGTGGAAACTGAATCCACAAGAGTTGTCGAAACGGCAGAATTGTGGATCAAAAACAATCAACACAGACAGGGATGGATTGTGCGGCTAAACTGAAGGTCTACTGTGGAGCAACTGACGGCAGACTTCAATGAAGGATCATCGCAACCTATCTCCTCCAGAACAATGTGCCGAGAGTTGAAGCAAATAGGGATGGGAAGTCGCATGCCAGTGGGGAAGCCCCTGGTGTCAGCAACAAACCGGAAAGTTCGCCTGCAGTGGTGTAAAGAACGGTGTGACTGGACACTAGACAACTGGGTAAAGGTGATGTGGTCGGACGAGTCACATTATACATTGTTTTGCACCGATGGCTGGCAGAGAATTTGGCGCAGCCCCATGAAGCGATGGACCCCATATGTGTTGTGAACACAGTTCAAGCTGCAGGAGGAGATGTCATGGTATGGGCCATGTTTTATTGGTATGGTAAGGGTCCCCTGATATTCCTTGACAGTCGGGTGAAAGCCAAAGACTACCTGAACATTGTTGCAGATCAAGTCCATCCTGCAATAGTGCATTTGTACCCAAATGGTGTCGGGTTCTTCATGGACGACAATGCTACTGTCCATCAAGCAAGAATTGTTCAGGAGTGGTTTTCTCAACATGACACAGAGTTGCAACATCTGCCGTGGCCAGCGCAAAGTCCGGATTTGAATCCGATCGAGAATGTTTGGGACATCTTGGAAAGAGACATTCGTGGAAGGCATCCGCTTCCATCTATTCTGCAGGACCTGAAGGTCTCTCCATGGTTCGTACGCACTTATGAAGAAAAAATTCAAGGACTATTCAAGGACTAAATAATGTTTTTCAAGGACTCATTAAATGAATTGTATACATAATTTTTTTTTTCCATTTCATCAAATGTTTTAAAATTTTAAAATGAAGAGCAAATACTTATACAAATGGCATTTAACATATATGTAATTTATTCAAAAAAAATTAATTTACAGTTTATAATTTCCTTTTTTATTTAATGTTTTTTTTCTCCATTTCCAATAATTCTTCTTTCTTTTGCTTAGCTGTTCGTCTCAAACTGTTCGATTTAGTTATTAGTAAAATGTAATTTTCTTTTTCTGCTTGTTCTGCATATTCATCTGCTGTCTTCAAAAGCTCATTGATATATTTTTCTATCATTTTTTTTTCTTCTTTTTAAACTCTTTTACTTCTTCTTCTGCATGCCTCTTATCATTTCTTTTTACATCAGTGGCTTTCTTTTTTTCTTCCTCTAGATAATCCATGTACCTTTTTCTTGCACTTAATACCAATTTGCGCATTTCTTTATCAATTTCCACTTTCATTATATCATCTCCTAAATTATTTACGTAATCAATAATTAATCGCTGAGCAATATAGGAGTGCTCCTTCATGTTTTCAACTTCAATTTTTTTGTTTATGCTAAACCCACGTTCTATAGTTGCTTGACCATGGCTTAGTAAAAGTAACTTTTCTGTTAAATTCCACAGTTTTTCATATTTACATTTCATAAACTCTGTAAATAGTTTGTCCAAACGAGAGTTTCTTTCATCAAACTCTGAAAATCTTGACAAATTTTCAACAACAACAATACTTAAAAAAACTTTAAACTCTTCAATAATATCATCACAGTCAGATACATTTATTATATTTGCAGAAGATAAATTACTTAACAATAATTTCAGTTTGCTAATGCAGTCTTTCCTGTTACTAGCCATGTAGTGTGGATTCAAGCATGATAAATTCCTAACTGTACTGAATGTTATAAGGGATTTCATTAGAATTTTTTGTAAAATTTTAATTGAAGTAGTTTTTAACATTATTCATCAGACACCTTTTTTGCAGTATAAAGTTCTTTCAATTGTTTTTCTCTAATGAATCCAAGATCTATTTTTTCTTTTTTTTCACGTGATTATTTGGATTTTCATATTCAATATTAAGTACCGATGAATTCTCAAACAATTGAGATTTTACAAAGTGCTGCATGATTGAAATAATTAACTTTTTCAAATCATCTGCTAAAAAAAGGCATCATCGGTTTATCTGTTTGATACTTCAGAAGGAAAGGCTGGAATAACTTTGCTACACTTAAAAATGTGTGTAATTTCACAGATAATTTATCTTCAAGGTGATTCTTTATAATCAAAAACAATTTGCAATGAGGCTGTTTAAATTTTCCTTTTTTTACATTCTCTATATATCTTTTAAATGTGGAATAATTTCCAATGCCCTTTCACAAACTGGCACATTTTCTATCCAACAATGATTTACAAATTTCATTGGGAACTTGACATTAGCAAGTGTGCTATAATCTTCCCGTCGAGCTGGGGAATCTTTTAAAAAATAATAAATATTAATGAAAAATGTGCTTAGATCCCAACCAGAACACTGAAATCCTTCTTTAAATGCATTATGGACAACATGAAGTCCACAACTTCCAGTACATATAATTTCTTTGGTATACTGACTTTTGAATTCTTTTAGCATCATGTCATAAACTTTCCAATTTACACGAGGCATTCATTGATATCTGAATCACATTTGACATTTTTAAAGGCAAAATGGCACTTTGAATGCTTTGGTACAGATCTTCAGCAGTTGAATGTCCAAGGAAAACAGATGATAAATACATTGTTTTCACGTTATATTATTTCCAAAATCTAATGTGCAAATCTAATTGTTTTTTTTTTTGTTGCATCTCATTCAGAGTTTCATCAAAGAGAAAAACATAACATTCTTTATTGGTTAATTCTTTAAGTACAGCATTTTTTAAAAATGGTGCTATTCCAAATACAGCATAATATGCAGATTTCTTTTCTCCACATGTAAAACTTGCAGCTATTGCACTATCTGGAAACATCTTTTGAAAAATTTTTTCAATGTGTTCATTTGATTTATATGTATAATGAATTTTTACAGTTTTTAACGTCCATAAAATTTCTGCATCTATGGTTTCGTTTTTTGTAATATACGATTCAACAATTAAATTTTCCTTTTCATTAATCCCTGCTTCATTGCCAATGTGTTATTAAGAACACTGGTAATTGGCATGAGCCGCATCTTAATAAGTTTCACATGCTTATCACCCTTCATATGACTCTTTAGTGAGCATTCCCCCATCCTCGTGATGCTGAAACTTTTGTTGCAGACTTTGCACTTTGCATTATGGCGGTCCGACTTTTCACACTGCAGCCATTCCTTGTACAAATCCTTCGTTAGCCAGTCATTGTTAAAAACACATTTTCCAGCCATCTAGAATACAAGTAAATTATTATTAAATATTTACATATAAAAATATTATTTTTATAGGTTATACAGAGGAGGACCACAAATCCGGAATGCTCAGGACTAGAAGCATCCCGGATTCGTGGTCTTTAAGGAGAAGTAAAAAAACGCATGTGCACTTGTGTGTATATAATTATATCTTATTTATTAATGTAATTATATTACGATTTTGTCCCGATCGTCTTTTTTTTTTTTCTTCTTCATAATAATTTTATAACTTCAAGTCCGAGTTCTTCGTGTTTGGCTATGGCTAGCTAGCTACTGTTAAAATTAATTTTCTTTTCGATGTTTCTAAGAATTACCAGCTAAATTCATTTATAACTGTGTATTAATTTTACTTCAACAGAAGAGGTAGAAATTGCAAGAAAACTCAATTAGGATCTGTGTTAAATCAAAGTTTTAAAAGTGTAGCAAATTCGTCAACATTTAGGCCTATCGGAATGTATACACACTGTCGGAGTTTAGGCCTAACAGCCTGTTCTGAAAATGCACTAAATCATAAAAATACTCAAAATTTCGCATTGTGAATATAATTTATTAAGGAATTTTAATTAAAACTAACGAAATTTTATTCAACAAATATGAAACGAAGCAACTTCCGCGAATTTTAAACACTCTTCATTTATCCAGCACTCATCGTTTGTTTGGTTTTTGGTTGTTTTTTTCCTTCTTTTCTTCCGTAAATGTTAGCAGTATTAACGAATCCTAAATTAGTATGAGCCTTAGTATACTAAAATACACATATACCATAAAAGTTAACGCTTTAAAAATAAAGTGCAAAAAAGTTGAAATAAACCACGTTCGAGACCGAAATTTGCAAGTTTGTAAAATTCTGTGATGGAATTGCTGATTTCTTCAATTACTTCCATTGTCCTATACACGAAAAATACCTACCTAAACTTTGATATTTCACAAGATATATTAAATAAACTTGTGATATTTTGTTGTTGTTATGGTAGTTATTATGCACATTTCACCACGAAATATAATTAAAATATAAATTAAATAAAAATAAAATTAAAAATTTATGCACTTTTAACACAAACTTAACATGTTAAACATAAATAAAAGCGAGTTTTTTTTAAAAATATCAGATTTCACTGAAATAGATACTTATTTTTGGGCCACCCTGTAATATCAACACAGCAACTAACGAAGGTATCCTAAACCTCGACAGTGGCGCCACTATCGTGACAGCTTCTGATACTATTTTTGTGCCCATGCCCTATTAGAAACTGGATCGCTGAACGTTGAAGATGCGTAACCAAAAAGATAATCGGAGTCCGGGGTCCAGGCAGTACACGATAAGAACGGGGAGAATGCTTTCTGCTGTACCACTTATTTCATAAGCTTGGCTAATGAGAGGAGTATCAAGAAATTCATCCGTCTCAAATTGCTAACAGGAGGAGGACTAAGAAAATATTGAATAAATATACTTGAAATAACATATAACGAGAAATTTTATGTTTTTATTTTAGCATAATATAACATATGAATAAAAATCTGCAACCTTGCGCGTGTAGTTTTGGCAGAAGTTTCATACTGTTCAGATCGTCGTTTCCCACCATTGATCTCAATACAAAACGAGATCTTTCCCACTTGCTGTACAAATCAAACCGAAGAAAGAAAAGTACGGTACTGTGTGTATATTCAGTGAAATTTTTAACATTTAATGTTTTTACAATGAAAGCCATGCAAATTATTTTTATAAAAAATCTGGGTTAATGTTAACTATCTGCACAATCGCGCGATGACTGAATCCGCAAACTGAATTGTCGTGATTCCTATAACCGGCCGAGGGGAAACCAACTGCCCACTGTAACCAAATAGGTTGGGGTATATATCAGTTATGTACCCCTGGAGGGGGACGTCGTAGACAGAACACCGAAGGCGTTCGAATAACGAAAAACAGCGAGCAGCGACCAGCGTGGCCCGCAGGGCCGAGAGTGGGACTTGTGTTTGCGATTGTGCAGATAGTTAACATTAACCAAAATCTGAGCCATGATTTGATTTGCATGAAATACTTCGGAACTTTTATCTGTTGGCTTTGTATAATTCACAACATTTATTCTACTATGTGATGGGTTATGGATATTAATTAGTTTCTAATTAATATCCATGCTACGGTATTCAAACTTTTTTTTTCACAGCTCGGTCTATCGCTGTATCGAAAAGAATATACATTGAAAACAATTGCTGTGGATCATTTAATTTTTCAAATTATCTCTTAAAATTAATTTCATTAATACAATTTATAATACATAACCAAATTCATGTAAAACGGTAAATTGCAGGTGAGAAATTATTTTTAAAATCGATTTTTTAATTTTTCAATTAACTCATAATGATCAAAACATTAAATTTTTAAAATTAATTATCACTGGTTTTTAATAAAAATATTGTCACCTTTGGAGTTAAAAATAATAAACAGAAGTCAGATGGGCAATTAAGTCCCTGAAGACTGGCAAAGCTGCAGGTGATGATGAAATCCGGTCCAAGATGTTAAAGGCCTTAAATCAGGATGGTATCCTGTGGCTGACTCGAGTGTGTCAGGTTGCTTGGGTATCTGGACAGGCCCCTAAGCAATGGCAGACAGGAATTGTGATCCCTATCTTCAAAAAGGGAGATCAGAGAGATTGCAACAACTATCGATGCATCTCTTTGCTCAGCATTCCTGGGAAAGTGTACGCTAAGTGTCTGGAGAAGAGAAGTCGAG
>JAHWFO010040189.1:220844-252677 GCA_023313115.1 Rhysida immarginata
GTCGGGGGAGCAGTGTGGTTTCCGACCTGGCCGAAACACGACGGATCAAATCTTTGCTCTAAGGCAAATCTTTGAGAAATCCTGGGAGTATGCAAAAGAGGTCTACGCTTGCATTGTGGACCTCGAAAAAGCATATGACAGAGTTCCTCGGGAGAAGCTCTGGCAAGTGTTGCAAGAGTATGGAGTGGATGGGCAATTACTGGTTGCTATCATGTCTTTGTAAAAAAGCTTTGAGATGTGTGTCCGGATAAATGGCATTAAGTCAAGACGGTTCACCGTAGGTGTTGGACTCCACCAAGGGTGCGTACTGTCGCCCCTCTTGTTCATTATCTTTATGGACTGGATAGACAGGGGCAGCCGAGGCGATGAGCGTGTTTGTGTGGGCGAGTGCCTGGTGGAGAGGTTGCTCTTTGCTGACGACCTTGTCCTCCTTGGGTCTTCTCGCACGAACCTTCAGCATGCACTAGACCGGTTTGCAGCCAAATGTGAAGAAGCTGGGATGAATATCAGTGTGGCTAAAACCGAGGTTCTGGTCCTTTCAAGACAGCCTGCTCAGTGCGCTCTCCATGTTAGGGGAGCCTCATTGAGACAGGTGGAGAAATTCAAGTATCTCGGGATTGCATTCACGAGTGATGGACGGCAGGAGAAAGAATTGGATGCTCGGATCGGTGTGTCAGACGTGAACTGTGGCGATCCGTGGTAACGAAACGCGAGCTGGGTAACAAAGCCAAGCTCTCAGTCTTCAAATCTATCTTTGTCCCCATTCTCACCGATGGTCATGAGGCTTGGGTAATGACCGAAAGAGTGCGATCGCAGGTACAAGCGGCCGAAATGAGATTTCTGAGATGTGTGGCAGGTGTTACCCTACTAGATAGAGTGTACAGCAGAACAATAAGGGAATCTTTAGGTGTTGAGCCGCTACTTCTCCGCATTGAGAGATCTCAGTTACGCTGGTATGGCCACGTGATATGGATGCCGCAAACTAGTCTTCCTAGGCAGTTGTTATTTTCCAAGCCGGTGGGTAAGAGACCAAGGGGTCGGCCTAGAACCAGGTGGCTAGACTATATGGAGAACCTGGGTTCGAGTCGCTTGGATATTACCAGGGAGGACATGCGCCTGATGGCGGAAGGTCACGATCGTTGGAGATCCTCCATAGGGCTGCTGCCCCCGCGACCCTAACGGAGAAGTGGGTTTGAAAAATAGTAGTAGTATTCGGTAATCAAACACGGGGCTGGCTTCATGTGCAACATCGAGTAATACGTTGCGTTGGTGAGGGGGTATGTATCGCGGTGCTTTATAATTTTAAATATAAATAGTATTCATGGATGCCTACCTCATCTTATAAATTATTTTGAGTCGAATAATTGTACAGCAAAATTAAGGTTTTATGCTTAATAACAGTGCTCTAACTGCAATTCTTTGTCGATCGCCGCTAACAAGTTTGCATCCCGTCTTTCCGCCATGTTTTTTGAACTCTGCGCACTTCTGGGGCGCGCAACGCTATCGCTTCCACAGTCTGCTTGAGCGCAAAAAAAGGCTATCTGGGGGGTTCCCTTGTAAGATGAAAGATACTTAATCCAATAAAAAAAATAATTATTGCAATTTGATTTCTAGTTTCTGAGAAATACGTGGATACACGTACATATACACACTTATAAAATTTGACACACTTCTTCAGAAACCCGCATAGACTAACAGACAAATATTGTGCAATTCCAACAATATTACATACATACGAGACTAATTGATAACCTCCTTTTTTGGCGTCGGTTGAAAATGATATTAAGATCAATTAATTGATTTTGCCACATTGATATAAAAATATAACTAATAATAAAAGCAAAAAATGAAAATAAAAACTTAATAAAAAAAATAACATCCATATGTAATTTTTATTACTTTCAATTTTATATCAATTTCAATATAATTTTATTATACAAAAGGTTTATGTTAAATTAATGATTTATATTCAATATAATTTATATATAAATCATTCATTTAACATATACCTTTTGTACACTGATTGGAAGAAAGTAATTGGACGCTTTCGATTTTAGACGTTTTGTCGAATATCTAGAAAAATACTTGACGAATTATCCTGAAATTTCAAGGGTGTAAAAAGGATGTTGCACCTCATATTTCAGCGAAGGTTTTCTCCCAAAGGCAAATAGGGGACCAGCAAAGAAGTGAACCAAAACATAATGTTTGGAATCACCCTGTAAAAAATAATGCTTGAAATGCATTGTAGCTGTAGCATATGCTTAAGAGGCTTGTTTTACTTTTCTGTGTTCATTTGTATGAGAATAGCACGTATATTCATGGAAATATAAAGGTTTCTTTAAAAAGGTCGAAATGTTTTCTTAAGTTTTTTGTTTATAACACGCAGGATTTTCAACCCAATGCAATGCCATTTACAGGAAACTTGACAAACTACAGTAGAGACAACACCCTGCAATCAGAACAGAAAAATATTAAATATTTGATGAAATATGAGCATGTTTACTAAATTGTGACGTTTCCCCCTCCCACCTACTGTAATGGACCCCATTATTGTGTAGCTAAATGGCGAGGGGTGCTAGTCAGGGGTTCGGGGCGGATATTCGAGGGAGAACAGAGACATACAAGCTAAATAACACCACATGAAACTTTTATTTCTCTTAAAATCACTGTACTAATCAGATAAATAATCTATTACTCCAGTTCAAAACACTCAGTGCACTGGTGATCAAAATAAATAATAAATTCTACAATATCTCCAAACATTATCATTAACATATTTCCACAAAATCTCCATCGTTACACATTTAACCTCTTCTATATTAGTACTCCAAACTTAATACTGTCATTATTATATCCTTAACCGTGGGTGACCAGTATCAGCTGAGTGTGGCTAAGACAGCGGCTTGATGTGCTTTTCATATGCTCAGCCCAAGCTGCTTATCGCTAGGTGGGAGGAGCTTAAAATTTAGGCTTTCCAGTTAGGGCCTGCTCCCTATATCCAATTAAAAGTAGCATACTCTGACGCCCTGTGATTCCTTTAATTATTAAACAGAAGGGGGAACCACTGTAACCCTTCCGGGGAGACAGACATTAACGTGGACGGACCAAAAGAGGGAATGGACCAATACACTGCTTTGAGAACGGGTGGTTGAGGGAAGTGTACGCAGCGACATCCCATGATGCACTTACACTGCTCACCCACGTTCGACTCCTCACCTACTTGCGCACTCGGCTGGGTTTAAACCACTGCTCCAATAATTGGCCGCCCAACACCTCTTACACAACAACATATAAATATATAGAGTGTTGCTTAAGCTTAATACTATATTTCAAAGTAAGCATAGATACAGTCGGTCTATTTTTAACAATCAATAATCTCTACAACTGTTCTTGCGCTCGCCGAAGTTTAACACGTCCACCACCACACTCTGGAGCGACCCTGTGGGACGAACTCACTCGCCAGGCACACGGCGCACACACTATTCAGGCAAGGAATGCTGTTCCTCATTGTGGCTCTTAAGACGATTAACAAATTAAAATGGTCTTACCAAGATGTCATCTTTATGGCTGCTGACCTTGATTTATTACGACACCACTGTGAAGAATCATCAAGACGACACCGATCGCAAACGACGGGGCTGGTGAGGTATGGCGAGCGAACGCAGAGCGCAAGACTCCGTCAAAAACACAAGACGAGTTTTTGCTTGCAACGCAGCAAAAGAGAAACAACACTGATATTAAACAGCACTTCATTTATTTTTTAACTCAACATCAATTTACCACTAATGCAGTAAATGATTAATAATCCAATAAGCAGTTTCATTGAGGCTAATGTTCGATTAGTGCAAACAAAAGGGAAACGACTTCCACTCATGATCTCCGGCTTCCAACCCAACAACTCCGAACATCAACACGCTCGCATAAAAACAAAAACTTAAATCTTTTTACACATTGTCAAAAACAAAAACTTTTATCGAATAACGACAATGCCTCAGATAAAAATTTGGAGAAAATCCATTTGTTTATTTTTGAGAGCAACTAAAATTCAACTCATTCTATCGACGATATCTTTCCGAATTTTCAAGGTATTTGTTTGGGCTTTTTATAAGAGTAGCTCTATACATTTGGCTAATAAATTATGCAAAATACAATTTGGTGATGCATGCGCATGCACAGTTAAACATTATTTAGTAAAAATGCTCATATTTCATCAAATATTTAATATTTTTCTATTCTGATTGCAGGGTGTTGTCTGTACTGTAGTTTGTCAAGTTTCCTGAAAATGGCATTGCATTGGGATGAAAATCCTGCGTGTTATAAACAAAAAACTTGCAAAAACATTTCGACCTTTTTAAAAAAGCCTTTACATCTCCATGAATATACATGCTATTCTCATACAAATGAACACAGAAAAGTAAAACAAGCCTCTTAAGCATATGCTTCAGCTACAATGCATTTCAAGCATTATTTTTTACAGGGTGATTCCAAATATTAGTTTTTTGGTTCACTTCTTTGCTGGTCCCCTATTTGCCTTCGGGAGAAAACCTTCGCTGAAATGTATCAGGTGTAACATCCTTTTTAAACCCCTGAAATTTCAGGATAATTCGTCAAGTATTTTTCTAGATATTCGACAAAACGTCTAAAATCGAAAGTGTCCAATTACTTTCTTCCAGTCAGTGTATAATAAAATTTATTATGAAATAATGAAATTAATTAAAATTATATTAGGATGTTATTTTTTTTATTAATTTTTTATTTTCATTTTTAGCTTTCATTATTTGTTATATTTTTATATCAATATGGCAAAATCAATTAATTTGGGCTGCAAATGGGTTCTACTCATAATTAGGGGATGACCCTCTAATTGCCTTCAAGGACTTAAAGGAATCAACTAGGAGTAGAAGCCTAATGTCCAATCCGTACCTTCCGGTGGGGCAGCCTGTTAGTATCCATGCCTTGTGCACGGTGAACGGACGCGGATAGGCTTCCTCCAACACGCACTGGGCCAGCGCGGAGGATCTTGGCCCACTACTCTCTAAACACTTACTCTTCAAAATCAGTCATGGCCCTCAGTTCCCGGCAGTCAGATTGTCCCTGGTTACGGTGGCAACCAGCAAGACATGAAAGCAGAGGGTGCTAAAAATATCCGGTTCGGATCTGGCCACCACAAGACACTGACCCTGGCTACCTATAACGGATGTTCCCTTTCCTCAGAGAGTCATCTGCAAGAACTAGAAGAAGAATTGGATAGGACCAACTGGGATATCATTGGACTCTGCGAAGTAAGAAGAAAAGGTGAAGATAAAATTGAGCTGAACAGTGGGCACGTACCATACCACAGAGGAACAACCGACGGAAGAGTTAGTGGTGTTGGATTCCTTATTCATAAGAAATGGAAGAATCGAATCATTGAGCTTGATAGTGCCTCCAACAGAATTGCAAGATTGGTCATCCAATTGTCGAGAAGATACAAGATACAGATCATACAGGTTTATGCGCCAACCACAAGCTACTCTGATGAGGAAGTCAATGAAGAAGTTAGCAAGATGAACCAAACAGGAAACTATTATCTGAAAGTTGTCATGGGCGACTTTAACGCCAGTGTCGGAGAAAAAAAGAAAGGAGAAAATTTTCTTGGTAGTCATGGTTATGGCACAAGAAATGAAAGAGGAAACAAACTAGTGGAATTTGCAGAGTACGAACAACTGTATGTCATGAATTCCTGTTCTCAACAACTTCAACACAGGAAGCGACCACAGACTAGTAAGATGCAAGCTTGTTCTAAACACGAGAACAGAAAGACGAAAAGTTTTCAGGAACACAAAGAAGATCATCAACATTGCACGCCTACAGGAATGCAGAACTGAATTCCAGCTAGAACTGCGAAATCGCTTTGAAATCTTACAGAGCGGCATCCAGGAAGATGACATCACAGATATTAACAGGACACAAACTAAACACTTAAAAAAGGCAGCAGAAGAAGTAGCTGGAGAACAAGTTTCCAAACCACAGACGAAACTCACAGAAGAAACGAGGAAATTAATGAAGAAACGAAGAAAAATGAACACAAAAAGAGAAGATACAAGATCAGTAATAGAATATGCAGAGCTTTGCAGGACAATACGGAAACACATTACAGAAGATGTTCGGAAGTTCAAGTGCAATCTTGTCAAGAAGGCGGTTGAAGATAACAAGAGTTTGAAAACTGCGAAGAGAAAGCTCTGCATTGGAAGAAGAGGAATATTTGCACTCAAGGAGCAAATGGCACAATCACGAAGAATGGAAGTGAAATCATCAAAATTGTGGAGGACTTTTACAAGAAACTTTACAAATGTGAGGATGATAATGACGTACGAAGAGCAGAAGGAAAGTGCCCCGGCGAAGATGGAATTACAATTGACCTGATTAAGGAAGCAGGAGAAGAATTCAACAAGTTACTGGCTAAGTTTTGCCACGAAATGCCTTGAGATGTCAGACGTACCAGATGATTGGAATAATGCAATGATGGTTCTATTTTTCAAAAAAGGGGACAGAGAAAATATCCAGAACTATCGCCCTATCAGCCTTTTGTCAGTTGCTTATAAGATCTTCAGTAAAGTCCTGACAAACAGACTTGATTCAGCACTAGAATCAGCACAACCAAGAGAACAAGCAGGCTTTCGAAGCGGATATAGCACGAACGACACATTCAAATTATAAGAGAACCTATCGAATGCCACAACGAATATGAAGTACCACTTTGCTTTGCGTTCATCGACTTTGAGAAAGCTTTCGACTCAGTGTTCACACATGCGGTAGTGAAAGCTCTGGAAAGAACGGGAATAGCCGGAAGCTATATTAGTATTCTCCAGAAGGTATTTAGTAAATGGACTGTTACCATTCGTTTGGATAAAGGAAAAGCAAGGATCAACCTTGGAAAAGGAATAAATCAAGGAGACACCATCTCACCAAAACTCTTCACAGCAGTTTTAGAGGAAGTCTTCAAGGAACTGAACTGGACACAAAAAAAACTTAAAATAAACAGTGAATTCCTTAACCACCTTCGTTTTGCCGATGACATCGTTATCACCAGTAGTAGTCCTTCTGAATTGGAGGAAATGTTACAAGAACTAGCAGAAGCTGAAACTGAACACACAGAAGACAAAAGTTATGTTCAATGCATTTGCTCCAAAACAGAAGGTCATGGCAGGCAGCATTGTGATTGAAGAAATACAGAGCTACATTTATCTGGAACAAGAAATCACTATGGATGGTAACATTCTGAATGAAGTTAACAGACGAATTAGAACAGCATGGAGTGCTTTTGGCAAGAATAACATTATCTTGAAGAGCAGCATGCCACTTAGCTTGAAACGAAAAGTTTTCAATCAGTGGTTTTACCAGCACTCACCTATGGAGCTGAAACATGGACTTTATCAAGGAGGACAACACAAAGACTACAGACAACACAGAAGCATGGAAAGATATATGCTGGGAATTACAAGAAGAGATCGAAAATGCAACAGCTGGATAAGAAGCCAAACGAAGGTGATTGACGTCTTCGAACGGATCAAACATTCTAAATGGCAATGGGCTGGTCACATCGCTAGAAGACAAGACAAGAGATGGACCACAGTCATTCTGGAATGGTACCCTCGAGACCTTAAACACCCAAAAAGACGACCCCATGCAAGATGGATCGATGAAATAAGGAAGGTGGCGTCAACTGGAAATCCAAAGCTTCAAACAGAGAAGAATGGAAACGTTTAGAGAAGACCTTCATCCAGCAGTGGATTGCAAATGGTTGACTGTGATGATGATGATGATTTAATATAATTTATATCAAATTTTAATATTAATTAACGAAATAATAAATAAATAAGTAAATAAATAAATAAAAGTAATGATAGTATAGTAATTTTTGAGGTGATATTTCTTTAGTCATTCGTTTTGGTCTATTTCGCTACACAAATTTATTTGTAATAGCCCCCTTCTTAAGTAATTTTAATCCATCAAGTGAATCCGTAAAATATTCAGAGTTAAAATTCAGTGATTAAATAGTTACGTCTTTATTAATCTATAAATTAGCACGTACAGTGCTTTCCGTGTGTGAATTTTACCGCTCAGCCTCGTTTTCAATCTGCCCAGGACGTCGTAAACGTGAAAAAGGCCCATAGCTGCTTTTGCTCTGCTACTTAGGAATAGCGCAGGACCAGGCAACCCATAACCACGAGTACTGCATATACAACCATGCTAGACAAAATGTAAAAACATCAACTCTTCAACAGAACAGTTCTCTCAGAGTACAAAGAAATTACTAAAGTTCCAGGGGCTTATGGCAACACCTCCTAGAAAGAAAGCCAAACAACTAAATTGTCATACATTGTTACATCATCATATTTCGATCATTGTTAATCATATATCCACCAATAATAAGCCCTAGATTTGGTCGACTTATGATGTAACAATGTATGACTTTTCAGTTGTTTGGCTTTCCTTCTAGGAGGTGTTGCTTATGCACATGTATATCCCCATTGATTAAGGCATCCTTTTTGAATTACGCTCAACTCACACAACGAATCAACACCAAGCGGTGGGCCTGCTCCATCCATTCCATTTTGGAATGCGGCAACATCAGAGTCTTTTGACGATACGGGCCATCAACATGGAAAAATTAATAAATAAACGTCACTCACCAAGAGTAGTCATCTACAGCGTCAGCTTATATACTTCCCTGCATGGCAGGATGATTCAGTAATACACAGCTCCGCCAACCAAGTGTTTGATTGTCATCTACTCATATGGTCAGTGTAACGCAAAGACAAACTATGCTTTTAACGCATTAACCTGACTTAATAAATTCTTTTATTAATTATTAACAGATAGAAAACACAGTAAAAATTATTAACATCCTTTAACAAAACTTATTCATTTAATTTGATACACAACTTGCGTCGGCATCGCTGGTGTTAGGGTTACGGACTCTGTTCGACAAAACTCGTGAATTCGTTCACCATACTTCCTTGTCCATAACCAAAACGAATGCCCATTAAAATAAAAAATAAAAATATAAAAAAAAAAAGCTACATATAAAACAAAAACTTCTTACAACAAAACATTAATATAACAATCGGCTGCTAGGGGACTGGCCTCATCTTCTAAGAATTTTCCTCCAAGAAAACAATGCCATGCTAACAAAGCACCAAGGGTCATCTTAAAACACTAAAATATTTTATTATAACCAATTCGTAATCATTCAAAATAAATAAATATACCCCATAAACAAAACGAGAAAACAAACAGAATTTATTACTCATTAAATAAACCAGGACCAAGTAAGACCTTAATTTTTCGTCTCTGCTGGATCCATGTGACATTCGATTGACATGAAATGTTACACCTGCTAATTCCCTCCAGGTATTGCTTCAATTGGAATACTGATAACTCTAACTTATCCCGTTAAACTCCTTTAACAAATATCTAGATCGTAAAGTGGTCTTATTTTTCATTGGTTGTGCTGCAATCTTTACTTTATTCAAATATACTCCTAAAACACTACTCATGAATAGATACCCTCCCCCTTTTTTGTATCTACCCCACTATTAGTCAAAAAAAAGCCAAGGCAAAATTCATTGAAATATAAATCATCACATTTATTGGATAAATATGTAGCAAAAATATTGATTTTAAAATAATAGAAAGGCTATACTAGGGTTAGTAAAATAGATAACACACAAATACATATCAAAAGAGAATTATCAGTACTAATTAAAAGTTCAATTCTAAATGCAACCAAGACGCTGGTTCTTTTACAACTAACGAAACTTATTATTTAAAGTTCAGTCTCTGTACTACGATCACCCATGCCTATTGTCTTTTGAGTCTCGCTCACATTCACTCACTCACACGTATCGCGTGGGCCCATAAATCAAAACCGTACATATCTGCTGTTGTCGTCTTTCCCTTGTCGTCTTGACTAGCTAGCTCCACTGCACCATATAATTCGATGATAGAAGTCCCAATTACTCTTCTCCGATTTTGATGTTTTGCACAGCTTCCATTGCAAATCTTTACCTGTAGCGCAGATAGAACTTGCGCTAACGTTGATTCTTCTGCTGTGAATGTTCATGTAGCTTCCCTGAGTCCAGTGGCATCAGTCCTTTGTCGTTGCAGCCCGTCGGAATCTCACCAACCAGCCCAGTCGTTGCTGCAGTCCATCCAGCCAGAGAGAGCCTAACTCGTCAGCTGGCAAAGTACTAAAGCAATGTAGGTATAGGTCAACACCGCTTTCGCTCACTTTGCCGCAAACAGTTAGCCCTACTCTCCTCCTCAAATCTTTTGCGATGGTCTTCACCTGTAGGTCATTTATACCTACTGTCCCCCTCGGTCAATGTCACTAGCATGAAATAACTTCAAGCGTGTCAGTCACTTGTGTCTTCACATGAAGAGTCTTAGAAGAACATCTCAAGCTGTCGTGTAGTCACATACATGATGTTCGTTACACCGAAGTTCACAATTAGGGCGAGCTCTTACATGATGTATACTGCCTCACTGATAGTCATTTGGAGAGCCAATTTTCAGCATCACCGATGGTAGTCAGAGAAAGAAAATCCCGCTCTTTTCCCCTTTTATTCGCCTCTTCTGTTTCACTGTTTCCTCTCATCTGTTTGCTTATCATTAATCAGTTTCACGTCTCCCAGCACCCCAACTGACACTCTTGAGCCAACGCACCATCCCCCCCCCCTCTCTTTCTCTTCTCCAGCAAGCATCTCCATTGCAGAGGCAACACGCGCTCTATCTTTCTATCGCCACTTCCATTCTCGATCGGGCTGACCAGTGAAACCAGAACTTAAAAAAAAAATCACCTTTTGATAATTAAAAAAAATAAATTTAACTAATAAACCCCCTTCGTTTATCTTGGTGACTGGAACTTGATCAAAATCATCACTTTTGGTTATTGTGTCCAAAATAAACTTCTTCTAATTTGAATTAATCGTTATATGTAGAACAAATCACAATTAAACAACACAGAAATGTGTAAATTATTCACACAACTGTAGTAACACTGAAATGCAAGAGGCTAATAAATTATTTTTACTGTGTCACTCTTGCTCCCTTTATTTCAGCATCAATTATTGTGTGATAAACCCGCACCCCTCCGCCAATGTGTGTTACGCTAATCAACTGACTCGCGTGGGGGCGCAGAACCATCAAAGGGTTCGGGACCCATGAATGGAGGTACGACTTGACAAGTGGCTATGTGGTAGGAGTACTTGATATTTATTTTACCGTTATCGTAAACAAACTACAAATTCCATATTTCTTAGCTTATTAAGGGGCCCCTTTGTCATGCAAAATAATAAAAACAGAATAGCAAACATCAGTCAAAATAGCTTTCCGGCTGAACAAGAGAGCGAAGCTCCAAATTAAACATTGCTGGTAAAACAACCTGCAGCAAGTGAACATGCGAACATGTCCTCATTCCTTATTTCTCACGTTGGACACCATGACATCATTAGAATATAAACTTTGCCTGCAACAATTCAACATCCCCGGATAAGTATTCCTACTACGCTACGACGCCTTTCCAGCGCCAAGTGCCGCCTTTAATGAGGAGAGAAAGGGGGGAGGTACAGAACCCCTCATGGCGGACGCTGACTTGCCTGCAGACTTCAGCGCAGGAACACCTTGTGCGTTTTTCAACGCCGCGCATGAACACCTAGTAAAAGCCAAACGCTCTCTTCCCAAGGGTTCTCGTGCGCACAATTCTACATACTCATGAGTGCCAAACTCTGACTTTTACGGAATATTTGCATGTCCTTCTAAACATCGTCACAGATGCGCTATAAAGGTACATCTTAACAAGAAGTACAGACGCATTATCTAAGTTGGCAACTACAAACAAATGACTATCGCATAGTTCGTTCATTTCGTTCTGGACGGATTACAGCGCAGTGAGTGAGTTACTTTCGGATTACGGCGATGGTGCGGCGGGAGGACCATACCAATTACGCCACGATGCAGCAAATTCACTGTCTTTCCGTTCAATCGCGATAAAGTAAATTATAGTCACTCACCAGTCTTCTCTTCTCAGTTAATCGTTACCAGTTGTTTTCCTGACGAGCGACGCAACTTTCCTGAACAGATGCAGAAATAACCCCATTCCATTTGATGCAGCCTCGTTCTCGTTCTTTCGCATTCCAAAGGCGTACATAGTCTATAACAGCCAGAAACTAATGACTGGAAATGTAAAAAAAACCCAACAAAACCATTTCGATTTACTTTAATCGCTGCAGACAATGGGATTCAACATTTTATTGCCTGTTAAGCAGTTTGGGAGCGATCACACAGAGAATCGGAAAACGTCTGTCCTCTATGAACGCTCGAAGAACAAGACCACGAAAAAAAAAAAACAATTCCTATCATTTATACAATTTATAACCAACTCAAATCACTTAGTAACCATAACATTGTTGGCTCCCAGAACGATTTATTCCAACAAAGCAATAGCTATCATTGCCAGTGACAATACCTAACAAAACACGCAACAACTATACACACACGCAACATTCAAGTTTATTCAACAACAAAACACCCTTACACGCTACAACAACTCAGCCTTTGCTTACAATTAAAACTTAATATTCATTCCACAACAGAAAAACCAACACCATTCCACTCATAATACAACACCTCTCATCCATACTAAACAGCACATCTAACACGCTCGCATTGCCCTGTACAACACATATCTGTAACAACTGCTAAAAACGTCTAAAACCACTACTTCTTCTCCCGCCGGGACACATGTGGCAGACACTGACATTCCTCGGAATGTCACAATTGTGACACTAGTCAAGCATGGAAATTATGATGTTATACCAATTCCTCTACTATCAATTTTTGAAGCTTGCCATGACATTGAGAAATATATAGTTCAACAGTTATTGACTTTACTGGAAATTGACCTCGAATTATGCTATTATCAGATTGAAAGATCGGTCCCCTGCAGCTCGAAGAACGTAGCTTTTTCCGAAAGGAGGAGAGTTGTCGAGAAGATACAGTTCCTGTGCCGGAAGTAGGTTAGCTTACTTACTGTCATTACTCACATCACCGGCTGTATTTCTTGCCATGTTAATCAGTGCTGACAAAGTCAAAGCAATGGTAATAATCCACGAGGTTGATTACAACGAAAAAGCGATTAAATTTATCAACAACGACTTCGAAACTTTAAAGCAAAAACCACACAAAGAAGTTTATCACCCAGGCCAAGATATCAATCAAAAACCTGACCTCCAACCAGATGATATCCAGTTCCAACAAGATAATCGTGCAAAATCCACAACCACCGAAGTTGAGAGCTTTAGTTAAGGTTCATAAAACGGTGGTCAACGGTCAAGGTTCATCCAGATACTATATAGCGAAACAAGTGGCTAAGCTATTAAAAGCAATGAACCTCATGGGTAACAAATTTTCTATCATGAACAGCAACTCTGCTCACACAACTGCAGGGATTCAAGGTGGACCAACACACGAGGTTATTGTCAACTTAAACACTAACATCAATTTCAAAGAGACGATCAATCTTATTAACACGACATTGGAGGAAATGAAACCGATACTAAACTATGCGCTTACATTCTTAATCTACTAGAGCTTCTACGTTTGCAGAATTATTTTGCCTTTGCCAACAACTGAAAGTTACAAACTGAAGATGGGATAAAAATCCCGAAAACTTTTTTTATAATTCATTCCAATTTTGTTATCAACATACTACTTATCATCTGATTTCATCTAGATTTTCTGGAGATGTTTACTGTGTTTCTTTCTGTATTTTCGTGTCAAATTTCTTCACAAGACCTTCTTTTCATCTATGTTTCGTCTACATATGCTCCACAAGACCTTCGTATCATCTGTGTTTCGTCTTCTTCAATATTTGTATTTCTCCACATTGGGTGTTTTTTAACTGTTTTATTATTTATTTTATTTCTATCTCTTTGAATTAAAATGGCGTTATCATTTTTTAAATTAATTATACATTATTCAATGCCTACTCTTATATAATGTAATGTATATTGTATAACTATGATATATTATAACAAACCAGTATATTAAATATTATATGCTAGTTTCGTTTGAAATTCATCAGATCGAGGTTCATTCTACACAAACAAAGTTTCGGAGAGTGGCATTTTTTAACATAAGGTTTTCAGTTTAACCCATTTATTTCATAAAATAACAAAAATTCTATTGCTATGCTTCTAATAATTATCACATACAAAATTTAAAACAAATTCCTAATGTAGAGGAGATACCATGATATATTTAAAGTAATTCAAGCAGCAGATAATTCTCCAGACAGTGTTTTATCAGCCCAAAAATTGCTTGGACATTATTGTTTAATACTTGGTGACATCACCTTTAGATGTAACAATGTCTTTCACGCGAATATTCATTGTTTTCTTTGGTTCTTGATGTTCTTCTGACATGATAGCTACCCAAATTTCTTGGAATGTTTGTGATAAACCATCAACAGTACTCTGGAGCAGAGGATGTTTCCAAAGAACAGTTGTCATTCTGGATACAAGACAGGTCAGGACTTTTGGAGGGCCATGGTAGATTCAAGATGTTATACGAGGCCTGTGAGAAAAGTATCAGACCTAATTTTTTTTGCAAAAACCTGATGGATTTGGATCGCGCGCGCTTGCATGAGCCGACCTTGAACCTTTGTCTGTATGCGTGAATTTTTTCCCGCCTCTCAATAGCGTCAGTTGCTGGCAATCAGCATTAGAGGGAGATAGTGTGTTGTGCTCTCATCGGTTTTTGATTTGAAGGAAAATGACGGAACGACTGGAGCAGCGTTACTGCATCAAATTTTGCCAGAAACTGGGCGACAGCCAGGTGGAAACCATCAGTCGTCACAGTGGAAGCATTCCTCGTCACCACGACCAAAGAAGGCCCGCCAAGTGCGCAGCAATGTGAAAGTGATGCCGACTGCTTTCTTTGACTCTCGCGGTGTAGTACACTACGAGTACGCACCACAGGGTCAAAAAATCACCAAAGAGTACTACAGGGATGTCCTCTGTTGCCTACATAATGCTGCGCGGCGCAAGAGACCGCAGTTGTGGTCAACAGGCAATTGGCGCCTAAAAAACCAAACTTGATTCAGACTTTTTTGGCGAAAAACCAGACTCCCGTGGTACAACAAGCTCCTTACTCTCCTGACCTGGCCCTCTGCGACTTTTGGCTGTTCCCCAAACTCAAGAGGCCATTGAAAGGAACGCCATTTCAGACAAGAGAGGACATTATGGCTGCAACGACAGCCGAGCTAAACTCCATTCCGAAAGACGCTTTCCAGGAATGCTTCCAACAATGGCGGCACCGCTGGGAGCAGGTGATTAGGTTTCCAATGCTCTAGGTGTGTAATTTTTTTTTCCCGGCTGAAGGTCGGATACTTTTCTCACAGGCCTCGTATTGGGCAAACCATTCTTTTGTTGCTCTTGACAGGAATAATTAGTCCCATCTTGCTGAAAGATACTTTCACCATTTGCTTGTAGGGTATCAATGAAAGAGTTTAATGTCTTTCCAGAATGTGCTGGTAGCGAATACTGTCACGGTTCCGTCGATGAAGAATAAATTACCAACTCCCTCAGTAGAAATACATCCCCCATACAATCATCAGTCCCTTTGGAAACTGACTGCACTAGTCAATCACTGACATGCTACCTTGTTCCAAAGTACTTGATAAAGTCCTCTTCCACACAAATGTTAGATGTAGATTTATAAACTGAAAATATTTCAGTTTAGTCTACAGTCCATTCCAGGTTTTCCTTAGACCATTTCAGGCTAAAGAAAAGCCTATTCAGAAAAAAGTAGGTTATGAACACAAGGGTAACAGTGTAAATAAAATTACGAGAGGATGATGTAATTCGTAGAATGTATTACAAGAATACATTTGTAACTTTAACTTTAACATGCTAACTTTATAGAATTTGTAGCCTAGCTTTTTTAAGATGGACATGACAGGTTTCTTTCGTTACGTTTTTGCAAGTCATCTCACTATTCCATAACCGTTTCAGTGATGATGCTCATCTGAAATCCTCTTCTGTGGCTTGTTGTCATGTCACCGTTGATGGCCTTACTGTTCATTTTTCACATCAACATTTCTGCCTGTCTTATAGTTTTTAACTCTATCACAAACGGTAGATTTATAGAGTTTGGTAAAATCACTGATACAATTGTTATCCAAATACTTACTTACTTTTCAAACCCACTTATCCGTTAGGGTCGCGGGGGTAGCAACCCTATGGAGGATCTCCAGTGATCACAATCTTCCGCATCAGGCGCATGTCCTCCCTCGTAATACCGAAACGACTCGAACCCAGATTCTCCATGCAGTCTAGCTACCTGGTTCTAGGCCAACCCCTTGGTCTCTTACCCACCGGCTTGGAAAATAACTGCCTAGGAAGACCAGGTATCGACTGGATATCATAGGTATTACCTCTACGAAACGTCCGGGTTCTGGAACTGTGGACTTAGAAGGAGGGTGGAAGCTTTTCTACTCTGGTGTCGACCCTAACATGACTGCCCAGGCGGGAGTGGGGATACTCACAAGTCCCCGGCTGGCAGATTATGTTGCAGATTGGACCCCCTTAGGTGGAAGACTGTGTCTCCTGAGACTTCAGATAGGGAAACGGTCTCTCTCTCTATTCGTTGCATATGCTCCGAATGCAGTCACAGAGTACCCACTTTTTCTAGATGAAGTTGATGCTGCTCTTAGCAGGAGAGGGAGTGCAGATTCTGTCATCCTGATGGGCGACTTCAATGCACACGTAGGGGCTGATGACCAAACGTGGAAAGGCGTGATTGGGAGGAATGGTGACCCCGATTTAAATGCGAATGGGAGGTGCTTGTTGGATCTCTGTTGCAACAATGGACTTTCCATCACAAACACCTTCTTCCAGCACAGGGATGTCCATAAGTATACCTGGTACAGGGATGCAATGGACCAGAAGTCACTGATTGATTTTGTAATTGTTTCAGCTGACTTATTCCGATCAGTGTTGGATACTCATGTGAGAAGAGGGGCAGAACTATCAACTGATCACCACCTTGTTGTCTGCACTTTGCGGTTCTCTGAATCCATGCCAACCAAGCGAAATACTAGGTTCAGACAAACTTGGCGCATCAAATGGGAGGCACTGGAGGATAGAGCTGTGAGGAAGACCTTTGCAGATAACATATCTTCAAGTTTCAAAGAACTTCCCAGTGATCGTGGTACTGTTGAAGAGGAGTGGCAGTTGTTTAAAACTGCTGTGATTACTTCGGCTGCATTGTGCTGTGGTCGTAAGCGGCTGAGTGTGGCGCAGGGCGGTGAGAAAAGGACTGCGTGGTGGAACGGTGAAGTCCAAGAAGCTGTCAAGGCAAAGAAGGAAGCCTATTTGCTATGGCTTGCAAATAAGTCAACTTCGAGCCGAGTGCGGTACACTGAGGCGCGAAAAGCAGCAGCAAAGACAGTATCAACAGCTAAAGCCAAGACCTGGGAGAAGTTCGGGGAGAAATTGGAGGCAGACTATGGTTCGGCAAACAAGGTGTTCTGGCAGACCGTGCGCCGCCTCCGTGGAAAGAAGTCTCTTTCATCACAAACTATTAAGAGTTCAGATGGGAGGCTTCTGAAAACGGAGGAGAGCGTATTGCATAGGTGGAAGGAATACTTTGCATCTCTTCTTAATCCGGTGACGACAACAACTGAGACATACGAGATGCACCTTGGAGCGGAGAATAGTCACGGTAGTATCACTGAAACAGAAGTCAGATGGGCAATTAAGTCCCTGAAGACTGGCAAAGCTGCAGGTGATGATGAAATCCGGTCCGAGATGTTAAAGGCCTTAAATCAGGATGGTATCCTGTGGCTGACTCGAGTGTGTCAGGTTGCTTGGATATCTGGACAGGCCCCTAAGCAATGGCAGACAGGAACTGTGATCCCTATCTTCAAAAAGGGAGACCAGAGAGATTGCAACAACTATCGAGGCATCTCTTTGCTCAGCATTCCTGGGAAAGTGTACGCTAAGTGTCTGGAGAAGAGAAGTCGGGAAATAGTAGACTCCAAACTGTCAGGGGAGCAGTGTGGTTTCCGACCTGGCCGAAGCACGACGGATCACATCTTTGCTCTAAGGCAAATCTTTGAGAAATCCTGGGAGTATGCAAAAGAGGTCTACGCTTGCTTTGTGGACCTCGAAAAAGCATATGACAGAGTTCCTCGGGAGAAGCTCTGGCAAGTGTTGCAAGAGTATGGAGTGGATGGGCAATTACTGGTTGCTATCATGTCTCTGTACGAAAGCTCTGAGATGTGTGTCCGGATAAATGGCATTAAGTCAAGACCGTTCACCGTGGGTGTTGGACTCCGCCAAGGGTGCGTACTGTCGCCCATCTTGTTCATTATCTTTATGGACTGGATAGACAGGGGCAGCCGAGGCGATGAGCGTGTTTGTGTGGGCGACTGCCTGGTGGAGAGGTTGCTCTTTGCTGACGACCTTGTCCTCCTTGGGTCTTCTCGCACGAACCTTCAGCATGCACTAGACCGGCTTGCAGCCAAATGTGAAGAAGCTGGGATGAAGATCAGTGTGGCTAAAACCGAGGTTCTGGTCCTTTCAAGACAGCCTGCTCAGTGTGCTCTCCATGTTAGTGGAGCCTCATTGAGACAGGTGGAGAAATTCAAGTATCTCGGGATTGCATTCACGAGTGATGGACGGCAGGAGAAAGAATTGGATGCTCGGATCGGTGCAGCAAGCTGTGTCAGACGTGAACTGTGGCGATCCGTGGTAACGAAACGCGAGCTGAGTAACAAAGCTAAGCTCTCCGTCTTCAAATCCATCTTTGTCCCCATTCTCACCTATGGTCATGAGGCTTGGGTAATGACCGAAAGAGTGCGATCGCGGGTACAAGCGGCCGAAATGAGATTTCTGAGAGGTGTTGCAGGTGTTACCCTACTAGATAGAGTGTACAGCAATACAATAAGGGAATCTTTAGGTGTTGAGCCGCTACTTCTCCGCATTGAGAGGTCTCAGTTGCGCTGGTATGGCCACGTGATTCGGATGCCGCAAACTAGTCTTCCTAGGCAGTTGTTATTTTCCAAGCCGGTGGGTAAGAGACCAAGGGGTCGGCCTAGAACCAGGTGGCTAGACTACCTGGAGAATCTGGGTTCGAGTCGCTTGGATATTACCAGGGAGGACATGCGCCTGATGGCGGAAGATCGCGATCGCTGGAGATCCTCCATAGGGCTGCTGCCCCCGCGACCCTAACGGATAAGCGGGTTTGAAAAGTAAGTAAGTAAGTAAGGAAGACCAGTTTGCGACGTCCGTATCACGTGGCCATACCAGTGCAACTGAGATCTCTCAATGCAGAGAAGTAGCAGCTCAACACTTACAAGACTCCCCTATTGTGCTGCTGTGCACTCTAGTAAGATAACATCTACCACACATTAATGCGTTTTAAGGTTATCCAAACTCACCTATGGTTATCCAAATGAAATTTGATATTAAGTTCTCTTATACAGTAGAACCTCGTTTTTACGAACTCGCATTTTACTGAAACCCCGACCGCAGCCTGTTAATTTCCATATAACAAACTTAAGTTTTACTAAGTGTTTTTACGACGAACATTTGGATTTTACAAAGTTAGAAGTTGTAAATGATAGTAAAAAATTTTAGAAAAAAGTGAAAATTTTTTGCGTGAGCAGCCTGGTTGCATTCTTTCATCTTGTTGCATTTTGTTCATTTGGCTTGTTATCGCCGTCGTGATCGATGATTAACTGGACTAGTTTCCACCGCCGTCAACAGAGGGTGCCATAAGCAAGATCATTTCTCCATAAGTAATGCAAACGAAAGTGAAACTGAACTTGCAGTCCCACCCAAAGCTGATGATAACGAATTTGAAGGATTTGAAGAGTGGGAAGTCCTGAAAGGTAAGCTGAATTTTCAATCTAAATTCTCAGAGTTTGTTAATATTGATGCGGATGTTTTAACTTCTCAGACGTTAAACGATAATGAAATTTGCGATCTTATCAAAGATGGCAGCAAAGAAGAACATGAAGATGACAATGACGAGAAATTGGATAATACAATATTCAAAGCAACATCCTCACCAATTAAAAGCTCCTTAGAAACTCTAAAAAACCATCTGTATGCAACTAAAAATGTACCAGACGATATTTTTGACAGTTTTCTTGAATTTTCAAACTACTTAAATAATGATATAACTTCAAATATGCATCAGACAACAATTCTTAAATACTTTCAAAACTCGAATACTTAATCAGTGTATAAGCCCATTTGTATTAAAAATACTGCTTATTAAAAATTCAGTGCCTATTTACGTGGTTATATTTTGGGGGGGGGGGGCTCTTTTTTACGAAGTTCGGATTTTACGAATAAATATTATTGGTCCCCTGCAATTCGTAAAAATGAGGTTCTACTATATCTATGCTTACAAGTTTTCCCATGTGGCATGTTTGCAAATTAGCAAGAAATTTTATTAACCTTTTGAAATATGCGATGGACCAGTTTCAAAGAAATAATGAGATTGTCCGAATCTTTCTGTTGGGTAGAAGCGCATCTGAGGAATTATCTGTTTGTTTTTTTATTTTCCATCTCACATTTTTCATTTTTGAACTTTTATGTTCAAGATTAGTTTGATGGTACATATGTTTGTGTAGTACACTTATAGCAATCATAATAACATGGAATATTTTTTTAATCTTCTGTAAAAAATTATTTGCTTCAAGCTCTAGGTCAAAAATATTGTACAGGCAGTTTTCTGTTTAGTTTGCACAGCATAAATTTCAAAACGATCTATTTATATTTATGGAAAAATAATGAAAAACTCCATTTTAACTTCATTTTTATTAATTCAGAAAAAAAATTTTAACCACTAAAAATTTATTCTTTACGACATTCATGAATACTTAAATATTGCGAGGAGAACTCAGCTGGCCATTTATTAAAGCAAATTTGGGTAATAAAATTTTTTATTGAATGAAAAAGCAGGAACTAATCATTTTTCAATGAAAATTAATAACATTGGTTTATCATTTCATAAATCAATTTATTTTTTAAATAAAACTTTAAAAGACAACTCTACGGTCACATACAACGCTACATAAATCGAAAGACTAACCTATTAATAACATCATAGAATATTTAATTTATTTTAAATTCGAATCCTAAATGTGTGAAAAACGAAAATTCCAAGCGCGATTGGTAATCGGGGGGGGCCCCCCCCCCACCCAGCAAGCTTTGCAGTGAAGCTTTAACATTCACTATAGGTCTACATTCACTCAGTACTGCGTTCACTAAAATTTTCACAATGTCTGGACATGAAAGCAGCGATTCAGATATCAGTTTTAAGCTTTACGAAGATATGGAGGCTTATTTTAACAACAGTCTATATAATGAATTGGACAACGATTTGGAGAACCCTATGGGTGATTTGGATGGTTTAGGCGTGAAACCATATACTTTAGAACCTCTCCTGCGCGATCACCCGTTATCAGACGAGGAATCCAGTGTCGCCGAATCGACGGAAGATGTATCATCTGCAACAAATTGTCAAGTATAATTAATACGTATATTATTTAAAAGTAAACAACTTCATGATATTAATTTTTAAATTAGGTATCAGTGCACAATGCGTAAAGATATGCCGACATCACAAATGCGAACGTATGCTGTCGTGATTATGCAGAGATCGATTAGCATATGCCCAGTGGTTCGGCATGTATCATCGAAAATTAGTCTTTTCAAAAATCTGCGTGAATTACGATATACCAACAAACTAATTTGTCCAAACTAATTTCTTCCCCGTTGCATTGTGACAACCATTCGAAAAATCTTTCCTTCACAAGAATATTGTGGTTTTAAATACTGTAAAATTTTATTAAAACTAATTAAAATTCTCTCAAGCAATTTTCTTTGTTTATTTGATCATAACTAAAATTTATGGAAAATCGAACTAAATTTCAGGTTATCAAATGTATTTTGTTACACTGATATATTTTAATTTACGATCATCACTGAATATAAACTATTTCAGCCAGTTTTACTTCAAAACATTAAACAAAAATTTGCTACACGTACTGTTAGTACTATTTACTTATTTAACTAGATTACCTAATATAATTTAAATGGGGTCTTAGTCAAACATTAAAAGCAATAGCCAATAACTAGTCCCCCCCTCCCCTTTTCTATTTGTGAAATTTAACCAAAAAAGTGGCTTCAAATCATAATCAATTAGCAGTCCCCCCTCCCCTCTCTATTTTTGGTTGGCTTCCATTAAATGTTAAAATGAACAAAATAATTCCCCTTGACAAAGTAGCAGGAGCTCTGAGTTCGTCTATTGTTTGAAAAATTGAATTTCTCGAATGTAGTATTTAGAAATGAAAACTAGCTCTATGTTCTTACGTTTCTCATCATTTTCAATCAATGTGGCCATCTGAACACTTCAAAACGTGTAGTTGCATTTTGTCCGGTTGCGTTTTATCCGGATACCTCTTTAGTTACATAGCCTTGCACAAATACAGGGTGTTTCAGAAAGGACTCCCCAACTTTGAAATGACATAACTTTATAACAGTGAGAGACAGAAAGGTGAAACAAGTGGTTTGTTGGACAGACAGGTATGGAATTTCTGATACACGGGTTTGCAAAAATAGTTCCAATATTGACTAATAGATGGCGCTACAAGCAGATGAAGCTTGAAATAGTACTCAGAAGTCTCAATCCATGTGACTTTTTTTTGTGGGGCTACAGTACTGTATTTGAAAGACACTGTTTACTCTAGGAGTCCGCAAACGTTGGAGCAGCTTGAACAATTCATCTGTGAGGCATGTGTATCCATTTCAGTAGAGACATTGCAACGTGTGACTTCGAACTTTATCCTTCGGTTACGTCATGTTATTGCTGTGAAAGGTGGCCATATCGAAACCATTGTAATGTGATTGAACATCTTTTCATGTATAGCACACTTTCATACACTATTTAAAGGACACTGCTTTGTGACTACAACGCCCTCTAATGTCCAATATTGGAACTATTTTTGCAAACCGGGGTATCAGAAATTCCATACCTGTCTGTCCAACATACCACTTGTTTCACCTTTCTGTCTCTCACTGTTATAAAGTTATGTCATTTCAAAGTTGGGGAGTCCTTTCTGAAACACCCTGTAGATAGTGAGCTTAATTAATACATACGTACATTAATACGACAGGATCAATAACAAAACAAAACTTTTCAAAGTGAGCGGAGCAGAGTTGACTAATTCGCAGTCGGAAACCAGTTATCTCTTCGATCAAAAATTATCCATTTCTTCCTAATTCTTACTTAGGAAATTGAAGAAATGATAAATTATTATCACTACCTCTATTCTTATAGCCAAATACTAAATAAAAATGAGGCATGACGAATATGCGATTTATCATTCAGGAAGATTGGTCGTAAATATCAGGAGACGTTGAGAGAGAGAGAGAGAGAGAGAGAGAAAGAGAGAGAGAGAGAGAGCTGATTTTTAATGCTGGGGCATGGCGGTAAAATCCATGTCAACACAGTGAATTAGAGAAATAATTAGCATTAATTGTTTGAAAGCTTCCATAGTGTGATTTTTTAGTAAACAAACTAAAAAAAAAAAAAAATCAAAATTCATTCAGTGTCATTCTCATTTTTTAAAATCATCCATCAGTGACTTCGCTTTAAAAGCTACACACATTTCAATAAATATTCATTTACATAGAGTGCATTAAATGAATTAAAATGACCAAATTAATTATTATATAATAAAAGGAGTGGTTTGATAATATTTCAGTAACATGTGAATCACCTTTTTTAATTCCCTCCTTCATTAGAACTTACACTGGTGCCTTTCATTTATTTATTTTATTTTAACTTTATTTTATTTTCATTCAAAAAGGAGATTCACATTTATGCTATTATAACCAAAGTAATATTTGGAAACCCTTACTAGTTGTTTTTTTTTTTTTTTACTTAAAAAAATCACACTGTGGAAGCTTACAAACAACTGGGATTAGCATTAAAACATTAAATCGACCCCAGCAGCTAACCTCGCACTACCTCACTTCCGGAAAAATAATGGCCGGCGCGAGGTGAACGCAAACACGCTATATATCGCTTTTCAAAGCATTTTTTCTATAGAAATTATGAACCAAAATTAAAAATTTCAACAGAATCGTCTTATATTTATATCAAAAATTGATATTCTGTAAAAAAATTATAATCGAATTTTTGCGTAGAGTTGTCCTTTAAGAAATATAAATCAATGATAAATAAAAACTTTTATTACCCAAATTTGCTTTATTAAATGGCCAGCTTAGCTATCCTCCCAATAGTTGTTAAGTATTCATGAACATTGTAAAGAAGAAATGTTTAGTGGTTACAATTTTTTGTTCTGAAAAAATAAAAATGGTTATGTTAAAATTATTAAATTTCGCATGTTCTTTATTGATATATCAGATGGTTAAAATTAAAGTTCCCCACTTCTGCGCAGGCTGCAGACCACGTTATTACACAATAGCATACCTGCCAATTTTCAGAAAATAAAAGGAGTAAAATCCTTCACGTTATAGTTAGGCCTATGCAAATTTATATAATCGTATAATTAGGCCTACGGTATGGTTCGTAATTGCATTTTTCCCACCGTGTGATATGTTGAAGTCACATCGGCACACTTTACAGAAAGCAAATTTTTCACTCTTCTGAATGAAGGTCTGAATGGAAATTATTTTGAATAATTCTCTCTGAAAGTCTGAAATATTTTCTTTCATCAACAATTTCATTCAAGGCTAAAACTAAAATATTTCGCGTTCTTTATCGTGGCCTCCACATGGGGCTTGAAATCACGTGTCTAGGCATTTTCAACTTTTGACCGCTAGTTGTTTATCTCTCTGGCTTGTTTGGCGCTCTTCAGGGATAAAGAACTACATGATACTCTCGTCCTCATCTACTTTACCCAACTTAAAATTTTACCTTAGCCGGCTCGGTGGCCGAGAGCGTTGAGGTGTAGGTCTTGCCGCTCTCGTAACCAGCGAGTCGCGGGTTTGAATCCCGCCGAGGGCATGGACGTTTGTGTTTGTTTATTTCACCGTCATCCTTTCATCCTAAACAATTAAGTCTCCTGGATAAAACGGGAGATGCGGGCTGAAAAACCATCCATCCAAATTTTACCTTGAATTCTCCATTGGATTTCCCTGATGACCCTCCTCTAGCGTTAAAAAGTTGAACTTCCGCTGGCTGACACACAGGAAAACATTGAAATGATACGCGATGCGGAGGCCTAATATCTCGAAGGCCACGCCCTTCATGATGGAAAAAAAATAGTCCTACTTTAAGAATTTAATTTCTGTAATAATGTGTTCCTTTGCCTACTCATGTAGGAGAGGAGTTCAACATTTCTCCAACTGGGAAATTATGGAAAAACATAAAATCCTTTATATAAAGCTTAAAAGCGTAAATTTTACGTATTAAACGTAAAAGTTGGCAAGTATGGGATAATGATGAAACTGTGTATAGGCTATGCAGAGCATGGGGAAGAGAATTCCAACGGAAAATTTATTAGTACATACAGTTGCCACCGGGGGAAAAAGTGGCGCCATATGCAAAAGAGCAACGAGTCTGTGAACAGCCAATCTGCAGAGGTCACCATGCCACTGGGAAAGAAAGAACGTATGCTCCTGATGAAGCTCTATTACCAGAACAATAGCAATAATGTAACAGCACTGCGAGAATATCGGCATGTTAAGGGATTGCCAGAAGTGTACGAAAGATGATGCAGAAATTCAAAGAGCAGGGGAGTTAACTGTGCTGCCCGTTCACCAGACCTTAATACACGCGAGTCCTGCCTGTGGGCGAACCCTCAAGAATAGTGTTTATCATGAAGGCGTACAGACACTGCTCGAACTGAAAGCAGATCATTTGTCATGATGATGCCATTTCACGGGAGACACTTTGTGCTACTGTTGACCATGCCGTCCTGTGCTTCCAGCATATCATCGAAGCAGAGGGTGTGAATATTGAACAGTCCCTCTAGCAGCATTCCAGTAGTGCATTACTATCATCTGTGCGCTAGAGTAGCCTGTAGTAAGAGAGTAGTGACAACTCTGGAATTATTTGGGCGCCATGTGTGGCGAACTGGTGGCGAACTACTGAATAAATCACCCATGGTAGGGCAGCCTGTAGTAAAATTCTACCACCAGTTCGCACATTAATTCTTGCAACTAGTTCGACACAACATGGCACCCACTGTGATAGTTGTCCCTACTCTTTTACTACAGGCTACTCTACTGTGTATGATCTTGTAGCGCCACTTTTTCCCCTGGTGGCAACTGTATGCACTACTAAATTCTCTTCCTCGTGCTCTGCATAGCCTATACACTAAGTTTCATCATTATCCGTGCAATAATGCGGTCTCCAGCTCTCACAGAAGTAGCGAACTTTAATTATACCATCCGGTATGTCACTTTTTCAGAAGTTCTTATCTTTTACTTACTTACTTTTCAAACCCGCTGATCCGTTAGGGTCGCGGGGGCAGCAACCCTATGGAGGGTCTCCAGCGATCGCGATCTTCCGCCATCAGGCGCATGTCCTCCCTGGTAATATCCAAGCAACTCGAACCCAGATTCTCCATGTAGTCTAGCCACCTGGTTCTAGGCCGACCCCTTGGTCTCTTACCCACCAGCTTGGAAAATAACAACTGCCTAGGAAGACTAGTTTGCGGCATCCGTATCACATGGCCATACCAGCGCAACTGAGATCTCTCAATGCGGAGAAGTAGCGGCTCAACACCTAAAGATTCCCTTATTGTGCTGCTGTACACTCTATCTAGTAGGGTAACACCTGCCACACCTCTCAGAAATCTCATTTCGGCCGCTTGTACCCGCGATCGCACTCTTTCGGTCATTACCCAAGCCTCATGACCATAGGTGAGAATGGGGACAAAGATAGATTTGAAGACGGAGAGCTTGGCTTTGTTACCTAATTCTTATCTTTTATTGAAATTAATTAATAAATTTGTAGCAAAAAATTTAACAATATGTAATAGCTATTGCTTTTTAAAATTAGAAAATGACAGGGTAAACATTCATATGGAATTACACTGGGCAACAAAATTTCAAAAAGTTCATGCTTCAGAGATAAAAATAGTCATTTCTTAAGGAATTCAATGTGCTGAACACGAATACAACTAAGAAAAAGCTGGATTGGCTACGGTTTCTTAGTAATGTGTACGAATTTTTAAGAAAAATACATATATGTAAATATTATAATACATATTAAGAATATCTTAATCATCTTCAGACTTATGTTTTCTTTTGGCCTCTCGTTTGTAAGCCTCGTGGGGAGTATGTCTGATGATTTTGTGACCTCCCTCTTTAATTTTGAGTGCAACAGAGTTGAAAGAATTTTTCATACAGGCCCTTGAATGCTGGTCCATTCTTATCCATGACTTTTACCAAGGTTTTTACAAGGCCGAACTTGATTTGTAAAGGAGGAATGATGACTTTATGTAGTTCTGCCAATGGTGGAGGTTGTACATTCGTTTCTCTAGGCTTAAAAGTTGCTACTATACAAAGGACAATACGTCAATATCTCTGCAACGAGAGCCAATCAACTTTTTTCAATGTGATATTCGTGTTCAGCACGTTAAATTCATTCAGGATTGGATACTTTCACCTAAGAAGAAATTTCATTGTTGCCCAGTGTTATCGAATTATGTAGCTAGTAAAGTGATGTTTAAAGGAAAAAAAACCCACAGTATTTCTTATGAGAATTTTTCTAAGAAAATCCATCTTTTCATTTGGTATTGAATTTCTATAAATCTTTAAAAATGTGAAATTTTTTCCCCTTGTAATGGTTTATTTCATGTCAGTGTGAAATGTTACATGGGTCCAGCGGGAATTCTTATTTTTTTTACTCTCGTATTTGTTGCACTAGTAGTAAAATTTCGTTAACTTGTTTTTTTTGAAACGTAATTTTTGCAATGAACATAATTTTATTATTTCTATTGTTGTTTACTTTACTGAGTTTCACTCCACACAACGCAGTGTTATTTAAAAGTTTAAAGCAACAGCAAATGCGATTGTCGGGGGGCTAGCATTGTTGTCTCAGATGAGATTTCTAAGAAGCTGTGATAGCCTCCCTGGAGTTAATTGTCAAGTTAAAAATTGTCTTGACGACGAGATTCCTTTTTTTATTTATTTATTTATTTATTTATTTTTTTTTTTTTGGAGAGCTATGATTGAGGTTGCTTTTGGAGAGAAGAGAGAGAGGTTCCCTTTCGCCAGCAGTCATGACGTTGCGACCATTTGGAATTCCGATAATATTCTTTGTCATAATAAGTTTAAGCTCTAAATAGAAATAAAAACTCTTAAACCACAACGAAAAGAAAAAGAAAAATACAACCTGTATGCATTTCGAAAGCAAGGCTTTCATCATTCAGCAGGACTAGTGAGAAACCTCGTTAGAAGAGAATTCTGAAGGTTAAAAGTAACCTGGAAGGCTTTATATAGTGCGATAAATCGCAAATGACCCAAGGGAGAAAAGGCACCCGAATTAAATTTTCTGACTGGTTGTAACTCCCACCCACCATCGGATGAGTGATGAATCGCCAACTGGGCCAATGTCTGAATTAAGCAAAAGGTTCTTCTTGGTCCTCTGAATAGCCATGCTCTCAAAGGTATTAAGCAAGAAGCATTTATTTATTGGTTTCACAAGTTTTAAATTATCCACATTAAAGTCATGTCCGATGTCAAACGAGTGTTTTGCGATGGCCGATTTTTCTGTCCTTCCAAATCTGCGATGAGACGAATGTTCCTTGAATCTAGTTGTCAGGCATCTTTTTGTCTGACCTTTGTAACGTTTTGGGCAACGATTGCATTTTATTTCGTAAATCCCCGGAACCTTGTCCTTCGGGTTACCCAATAGATTTTTGAGTTGGTTCGGATTCCTCAAAGACAAGGCCAAATTATAACTTTTAAAGATGGAAAATGGACCATCAAAAATCAAGGATTTACGAATCGTCAAGAGGCCACCGCATCGCATCTCGTCCCATGAACAGGTATCGCTGCTTAAGCAGCCACATCCTTTCCTGCCCGTTTTGATGACGACATAATGGTGAGTGACCTTTTCTTACTTAAATTCCTCGACGCGAGATCCTGAGTTGTTCTTCCTATGCCTGGCTCAAGAAAACTTATGTGTGTCTACATTGAAAGAGAACAGCCTCACCCGCCCACTGTGAGTGTTACAGATTCTGTCTAAGTTCCGCGAGAAAACAGTTCTGCAAGAGTGTTTCTCCAGTTGTTCAGAAGATTGTGGTGTTTGTGCTACAAGCATTGATTGTAGCAAATTTAAGTTAGAATCTAAGTTCATGGTTGGGGGCAATGAAGCCTCAAAGGGAAACACGTTGTTGACTCTGTTAAGCGGTTTTATGCACATTGGTGAGTGGCGCACTGAGCAGAGGTGGTGGGCACTGGTTTGACGTTGCATGCGCTTGCTCAGCGACACGTGTAGTGTTCATTTGAGAACGGTGGCACCATGAGAGGGAGGTATCTAGTAAACACAAAACTTATTAAAGGCGCTGTGATCTGCACAAAGTCACATGTGTAGAGGTTTCAGTGGTTATCCCCGACCTGTCGCAGTTGTGAGCGCAGGTGTAAAAGAACCACATGACGCTGTCCAAAGTCAAAGGTAGGCTGTTAGTCTTGTGTCTTTGTGCAGGGTGCAATAGTTGTGTTATTGCTTCCATACTGCTCATCGCTCCTCCAAGTTTACCCAGTGTGTGGTTGCACCTGTACCCTGCATTCTGGAGTCACAATACAGTATGTTATTGCCCCAGCCACTAACGAAAATTTTCGTTTTGTTCCTTTTAATTTGTAAGGACAGAATGTATCCGTGTCAGCTGATTGACTGCTGCTATTGTTGTTGAGCATGACTAAGGGGCTCCTCTCATTTTTGATTAATGTTTTGCATTCAAAAATTCCTTTAACAGTTCATAATGAAAGATGTCTTGTTTATTAACCCTCCGTCGGGCGCAACTGATCTAATAGGCACAGCTCTCTTATTATAGATCGCTTTCGCCCTCCTAGATGCTAGAAACACTTGAAACTTTGAATAGCTGTCTCTTATGTAGTGACCTTTTCATACTTATCCGTTAGTTCGTGTCAAAAATTTTTGATTGAGGACAGTGATAAAAGTGTTCTGTCAGGCGCATTGCAACTAATTTTGCAAAGTTTCTGAGGCATGTATTTTTTCAAAATCGATTCACTAAATTGAATTATTTTATTCATTTAACCAAGTTCTACTGTATTTTACATCTTTTTTTAACCTTCTGTCAGGCGCAATACTGTCTGTCACATCTTCAGGCGCAATGAGCCTATCAGGCACACTGTCCCTCTCAATTATACTGCTCTTGTAAATTTGGTGAATTTGTCATTTTTTTTATAACTCTTACGTTTTAAATTAACAGAAATATCTTAAAAAACGTTTTTCTTTAACGGAAGGATGATTTAAAAAAATAAAAATGGTTTTTATGGTTACAATCAAATCTTTCAATGGAATGTGCCTAACAGGCTCATTGCGCCTGAAGATGTGACAAACAGTATTGCGCCTGACGGAAGGTTAAGTTTTGTGTGTTAAGTCAATGAGTCAACCACGTTTAATATCAGTCTCGAACCTGAACAATTCCTTCGTCCCACAGCTTTAGACTCCCGACTAAAGTTGCACATGCTAATAAGGGGGGGCGTGACATTGTTACATTAGGGTGGATAGTACAATCTACCATCTGGTGTCTTCTTGTGTATAAATTCTTCCTCATTAATACGTGATATGAAGGTGTCGTGATTTAATCCCTTCACACCACATCATTCCTATTTTTACATTATGCCTTTTTTTCATTCATAACAATTGTGAATTCGATTAGGCTTGTTGCAACTATGCAGCATTTTGTCATCAATATTGTCTTTGCATGCTACTTGTGATTTTTGTTGTTTGAATATTAGCAGGTGCTCAGCAATTGTTGCAGAGGAAGCGACAGCGACTGCTAATATTCTTCTTCACTTCATCGTTGGGCAGCAGCAAATCCACATAGTTGGCCATCAACTTGAATAATGGACCCTTTACATCCATTGGCAGGACTTAGGCAGAGATTTGGAGTTTTTCCTGACCATTGGAATGGACTCTTTTTGTTTGTCATTCAACTATCGTTTCATAATGTAACTACCAATGATTGAATTGATATGATGTTATAATTGGATTGTTCTTTGTAAACAATTAGTTGTGATTAACAATTCAAATAGTATTGCATTGTTTGTTAATTGAATTTAATAGTATTGTTTATTATAATATATTCTATTTTTTTTCATTTTATTTAAAAAAGTTTTTCCCTGGAACGACTTATATGCTAGTTTGTTGCTGCCACTTGATTTTTTTTTTTTTTTTTAAACCAATCATAAATTTTATTTAAATGTTTTGGTTATGAATGCCGTTCACAAAGTCTTGTGACAGAATCCATAATGTTTGGAGTTTAAGCCTTTCGACTAGTAATGTGAAATACTAATGCATTTATTCTACATCTACTTAAATATAAAAGCTCAAAAGTGCTGATGTATCTTTCAAGTTCATGGGCGATTTGGAGTTTATAAAAGCTATATATATTTCAGGACCTGGGATCAGATCCCTATGCCCAATTGTTATTAATCTGCTTAGTGCAGCCTACTATTTTGTGGACGGTTATGATGTTTACCAGGAAGCATACCGTTTTGTGTGTGTGTGTGTGTGTGTGTGTGTGTGTGTGTGTGTGTG
>JAHWFO010040189.1:268886-279735 GCA_023313115.1 Rhysida immarginata
GGGGGAGTTGGGAGGGAGGGTCGAAGTGTGGAAGGGGGTGCATATTATACCCCAAAAATTACTGTATATCATACAAATAGCAGCAGATCACTTCAGTGATGAGGAATTCATTTTCCAAGATGACAATGCCCCATGCCATCGTGCAAAACAAGTAAACAAGTGGCTTGAAGAAAAAGAAATCCAGCATCTAGAACGGCCACCTAATAGCTCAGACTTTAATCCCATCAAGCCATTATGGGATTTTGTAAAACAAATCTGTTAAAAAGCAAAAGCCAAAGATCCTCCATGAACTGAAAGAAGTTGTGAAGTCATGTTGGAATGAACACCACCAGAAGTATGTTAAAAACTTGTTACATCACTCCCAGCTAGAATTCAAGCAATTATTGGCAAAAGGAGGTCCAACCAAATATCCTATATATTAAAACGCAAAGCACTTTAATAAGAACAAAATAGATACTTCTGCGCATGCATATTGATCATTGTTATCATTGTTAATTGTATCTAATTGTTGTTAATATATACAATTCTATTATGTCGGGGAGAAAATTTCTATAATAACATGAGATTCTCCATATATCAAATTTATTCACAAAAATTTGAGAAAATCCCCAGTTCAGTTTCATTGTAAATAGGGAAGGGGTGGGGGTTGTTTAACCATTTTTTTTTTTAGGTTTTTATTTTTTCATTGTTGAGGATTTTCTCAAATTTTTGTGAATAAATTTGATATATGGAGAATCATGTCATTATCGTAATTATTGTTAATCTGATCACCACTGCTAGCAAAGTTCTTGATTGTGACGTCTTTGTGGAGAGGATTGTTTATGATTGTTTATGAAACCACACAATTGTTTGCCGTTAAATTTTGGCAGGTTCCACCTAGTTAATCGTTAATATCCTAAACCAGTGGTTCCCAAACTTTTTAAGCCGGGGCCCTCCTGATGCTCCAGAAAATTTTCCACGGCCTCTTATTAAAAATAACACATCGGAAAACTATGGTTGGCTGCCGCGACCCCCACTTTGGGAATCACTGTTCTAAACTATTTTCAATGATGTACAGGGTGGCTCATAAACAAGTTCAGGTTTATGTCAGCCAACAATCGAACAGAGCAAAGTATATTAAATCCGTAAAGTGAGGAGAATAGCTCATTTTTCCAGTACTGCCACAGTGTTAAAGTTTCAGTTTCGGAAATGGCAAAGCAACGCACTTCATTAGAGCAGCGCATAAGTTGTGTGCACTTATAACAGGCGCTTCGTACTTCACTCTTCTAAAAGAGACAGTACCTGGTGCTCCAACAGCGACAGAATTTCGCCGACCTTTGGTGGCAGCAAGAAGGGGCCCCACGTCTTTACATTTTGGATGTCCGCACATCTGTGAATGAAACTTACCCCGAAGTAATCGTGGCCCGGTCGGGTAGCTGGCCAGGTCTCCAGACTCGACGTCCCCTGATTTTCTCTTGTGGGGTAATCTTAAAAAAAAAAAAAAAAAAAAAAGTCTACGCCCACCCCATTGATGGCCTCGAGGAACTGAAGAAACAGAAACTGATAATCCAAGAATTTAACACGATTCCTACAGGGTTCTGTCGCAGATGTGTGCAAACGTGGCTCTGCACCTCCAAGCAGTAATCTATCTCGATGGAGCTCAGATTGATATTGCACTGGAAAACCGCACGTAGAGAAACATTTTTGTATCCTTTAATGATGTATACCACTTCACAGATTAAATAAATTCTGTTCTACAATGGAGTTATTGTCTGTCAAACACCTGAAATTATTTATGGGCCATGCTGTAGTATTCCATTATATTTTTGTAACTTCCTCTCTACAAATTGTTTTGCTTGTTGATACTCTTTAATGGAAACAGAGCATTATAAAGAATTTTCTTTTGTGCATTATAAAATATTCATGAACACTTTCGTAATGCATCTCATTTCATTCACAACACTTTCAAGGTTTCGAAAAGATTAAATGTAGTGAATTAATCTAAAATTTTGTCGGGGCAGGGGGGGGGGGGGGAGATGCATAATCACAGTTAAAGTAACAAGGACTCAAGGAAACTACTAATCCACAACAAATGTTTATTCATACGAATGCGCATTTCGGCAGCCAAGCAGCCTTCGTCAGCGTATCCAAGACTTGATCAGGACAGAGTTCTGTTCAAATGAAGTATGAGAATTACATAGACGCATATATAGTAAAAAATGAACTAGTTACAATCCAATCAAAAAGCAAAAAATAGATACAATGAAAAACAATAAATCTATAGGCTAGCTGAGATTAACCAGTCAAGTGTCATCAGTGTTTCTTGTACGGTTATTTTTCCTATTGTTCAATGTGGGTAGATGTAGAAGTTTTGCCGCATCTCTTAGTTGTGTTACTTCCAGGGGGCCTGCGTCACTGTTTAGTAAATTAGTTGAATCTTCATTGGTGATTGCGTAGGATTCCAGAAAGTTTAACAACCTGGGGTCATTCTTGCTGTATATAATCTTTATGTCTTCACGTTTATAATCGTGTTGGAGGTCTAGAATATGGTCAGCGAACCTAGATATTGCAAAGTTTCCATTTCTGATATACCTCAAATGTTCGCCTACTCTCGTCTTAACTGCTCTCCGCGATTGACCGTAGTAGACTGCGTCACATTTGGTGCATGGCAACCTATAGACCCCAGGTCTATCTTCTTGTGGAAATATAACCTTTGGGCTCTTTATCAATTTTCCGATTGTGTTGGGACTCTGGTAGACGATAGAGAGGCCAAAGTCTCTAGTGATTCTCTTCATGCCCCTAACCCCCCCTCCTTCATCTGTTCTTGGTTGATTTTGAACCAACTGAAAAAATGTATGTTTACGTTAATGTGTTGTAATGAAGGAACACATATATACACTGAGTTAGCAAAACTCATGGGATAGCAAGCACATTGATTGATGGGCATGGCTCACGAATTCACAGGGGTAACGGATTCTGGGAATGGACCATTAGACGTTGTGGGAAGAGCTTGGATAAGTGATTAATCAGAAATGGCACGTCGTCACGAGTTGACGTCTTTTGAATGGGGTATGATAGTAGGTGCCCGACGCATGGGATGTTCCATTTCGGCAGTGGTGCAGGAATTTGGCTTTCCCCGCTCAACTGTCTCCAGGGTGTATCGGGAATGGCTGGATGAAGGCATCACAGTCCACAACAGGCACCATACAGGGCGTCCAGCTGCCCTGAATGATCGTGACCGGCGACACCTGGGACGAATGATTCAGAGAGACAGGAGCGCAACAGTGCAGCAAATCACAGACCAGTTCAATACTGGCCGCACTAGAAACGTTTCTAGGTGGACAATCCGTCGGAATCTGCATGCCCTCGGGTTTGGCAGCCGTCGCCATACATGGGTGCCAATGCTTACCCAGCGTCATCGGACACTCCGGCGTGCATTTGCCACCAACCATCTTGGCTGGACTCTGCAACAGTGGCGTAACGTCATATGGTCAGATGAGTCACGATATCAACTGTACCACGCTCATGGGAGGCACCATGTGTGGCGCAGACCTCACGAAACGATGGATCCTGATGGATCCTGCCAACAGGTGGTGGTGCAGGGTGATGGGGCGTCAGTGATGGTCTGGGGTGCATTTTCCTGGTTTGGAATGGGCCCCTCTGGTTATCCTGGACCAAACGTTGAATGGTCCACGGTATCGTCAACTCATCGGAGACCATCTGCACCAGTTTTTGACATTTCAACACCCTGACGACGTAGCAGTCTTTCAAGATGACAATGCTCCACCACATCGCTCCAATGTCGTCCGCGAATAGTTCGAGGAGCATGCAGGAGAGGTCCAACGACTGAGCTGGCCAGCCTGGAGCCCTGACATGAATCCCATCGAGCATATCTGGGATGCTGTTGAAGTCAGGCTCCGGGCACTGGATCATCCGCCCACAAACGGGCAGCAACTATCTTCGGCTCTGCAGACTATTTGGTGTCAACTGCCTCCAGAAGTGTGCCAGGGACTTGCAGACTCACTACCACGCCGTATTGCTGCACTCCACAGGGCCAGAGGTGGCCCGACCAGATATTAAGTAACTATCCCATGAGTTTTGCTAACTCAGTGTATACTAGGATATTTATTATTTCCAAATAATATATGGACTTAGAAATTACAAAAAGTTGATGTTTTGCAGTTTAACAATTACGACTTTTGGTTGCTGATTAAACATCGATGTTAGTTTTTCTGACATCGCCTATCAAAATTTCTAACGTTTATTAAGTCAAAAAATTATCACCGTAAATTGCTTAACTTATAAAAACAAATTATCCATATTTGTGGCTTTTGTAAAGAGTTTCACAATATGAAATTCAAACGATCTCTTCACGTTTTCGTCCGATCACATTGTTCTCCAGGGCCCGACGGCATAGTTGGCACTGGCTTCTGGGATAGCAATGGCAGTGGTAGTTCTTAAAAAAGTTAATTTCTGTGTAATTTTTTACGTTAATAAACAATTCTGAACTGTATTATTCAAAATATTCGTTTAAAAATAAAGGATGTGATCATTTTTACATGTTTATTATGGAAAATTGCTGATCTTAGGCTTAAAACGGACAGGTTTTTAACGGCCGCTCTTGTATCGGGAGGGGGGGGGGGGAAGACCAAATTTCTTTCCAAATTACGATTATCAGACGACCCCCCATTTTTAAACACCTTATTTACGCAAAAAAAACTCTTATTTTAGAAAACCTTGTTTTAAACAAAAATTGCCAAAAAATTTCCCTATGAATTGTATATTCATAGAAAAATGTTTGTATTATTGGGACAATTTTACACGTAATTTACTTCAGTGGAGTTGGGCCAGAGAATAATTTCGTATTAAATGGGATTTTGTATTAAGAGAGTTCGTAATAAGTGGGCTATGGTGTACATGGATTTCTTTTTTGGGGGTTAAGTGAAGGATGCTGTGTGTCAAACTCTTCCCAGACACTTGGACGAGTTGAAAACCCAAATTCAATAAGCATGTACAAACATTTCTCGAACAACATTTACTAATGTGTATGAAAACCAGGTGTTATGATTTCAATTATGTATTGCTTCAGATGGTAACCAAGTTGAACATTTTCTGTAATTTTCTTATTAAATAAAGAAATAAGTTATGTAAAAATGGTGATTTAGGGGTAAATATGATATGTTCTACAAGTTTTCCATTGCCACTTTTGTTGTATCTTACACCATTAAAAAGTTAAGTTATGATATGAGCCCTTAAAAAGGTCAACGGTCAAATTTGACGTGAGCATCGGAACCTCCCAACTAAAACAACAGTTTTGCTTTGATGACATTCGCCATATACGGGCATACGTTGTCATGAAGAAGTCGAACATAGTTTCCTCTTTCTGGTCGCTTATCCAAAATAGAACGCCACAGTTTAGTCAACGTTACAGAGTAAGTAGTGGTGTTGACGGTTGACCCACGAGACAGGAACTCTGCGAATAGGATGCCTTGCATATCCCAAAAAAAACTAAGCATAATCATCTGAGCTGAAGAAGAAACTTTGAATATTTTGCAAACCGGAGAATGATGCAGGCCACCCAAAGTGCTATTTATCGGCAAGGCTAACTCTTCCTTCCCGAAACATTTTAAACCATTTGCACACATTGGAATAGCTCAGACAGTCGTCACTGTAAACTTCTACCATTTCCCCATGAATTTCAGTCAGTTTCTTACCTTTTAACAGCTCTCAGTTCTTCCACTGTAGATGATGTGATAGCGGCAGCCATTTGGAAAACGACTGACAACACAGTGCACGTGCGTAGCAACAATTCTTGTTATGCAATATCTGTGCATGTACACAGCCTTCTTTTGGCTATGTTAACTTTTACACAGCGATTATACAAGGTGTACAGTTAGGAGAAAAATGATAAGACCACTTATATTTTTTCTTATAATTGGTAAATCAAACCTTATTTTTTAAATACTGGCTAGTGTGAACTGTTTGTTATTGTTATAAAACAATGTTAAAACCTCAATGAAAATAACAATTAGATTTTTAGTTTTTAACAAATGTCCTTTATTTGCAAGAGTGCAAAATAATAAGACCACTTCAGGAATGGGTGAAACTATGAAACTAAACACCCCTGTTTTAAGAAATAGGTTGATACAGTATCCAAATTATTGTGTTTCTCTTGCTTTCTGTAATAACATTTCAAAATGGCGAGGTACAGCATTAAGTGATGAAGAAAAGGGGAAAATATTGGCTTTCCACGATGCAGGTTGGTCTTCCCGCCAGATCAGTGGCAATCTTGGCCGTTCTAAGACTGTAGTCTTAAACGTTTTGAAGAATACAGTTACAAATTTGGTGACTCTTGAACAGGATATATTATTAGCCTTTAAGCATCATCAACAGGTGGATGTTATTTACTTAGACATTACAAAGGCATTTGATAAAGTCGATCATGTTCTACTTCTGAGCAAGTTGAAACTTTGTGGCATTACTGGTTCCTTACTTGCTTGGTTCGAATCTTATCTTGAGCAGCGTCAATTGACAGTAAGATTTGCATCTTCATATTCCTTTTCCTTTATTGCTTGCACAGGTGTCCCTCAGGGCTCACATCTTGGTCCAATTTTATTTAATCTATTTATTAATGATTTAGTTAATTTGGTTGGTGTATGCCTGTTGCTTTTTGCAGACGATGCGAAACTATATTTTCCAATTTCCTCTTTACAGGACTGTGAATTGCTGCACAGCAATTTGCAGATAGCTTATAACTGGTGTAACTTGAATCGAATGATCTTAAATCCTAATAAATGTAAATAAATGTATGTCTTATTATAAATCTCACACTTACCGTAAATCTTCTACTATAACGCGACCTCTTATATAACGCGACTCCACTTTTTCGGCCCAAAAAAAAAAAATCGGCAAAAATCCTATCCTCTTGTATAACGCGACCCCCATTTTTGACTCCTCGCGAGAAATAAAATGTACAAACTTATACAGAAAAAAAAATCTTCATTTTTAAATAGTCTGGATATTTAATATTCAAAAACCTTCAAAATCTGATTCATCTGTGTCTTCGAACAGGTCTTTCCAATCTTCCTCAGTTAATTTGACATCTGTATCCCAGTCTTCTTCCTCTAAACAAATGGCTGTATCTTCATCTTCATCGTCCCACAGACGATCATCTTCTGTGCCATCCATTTTGTTGGCGATCCCAGTTTTCAAAAAACTCCTAAACATGGCTTCTGGAATCGAATCCCAAGCCTGTTTAACCCAATTAGTTACCTACGAGAGGCTGGGCTTCTTCAGGTTTCCTGCTGGTGTCAACTGCACCTCGTCAGATGCCATCCAGTACTGCCTCACTCTGTCCTTAAATGGCTTATTAAGAACCACGTCATTTACAAAAAAAGAAGAAACTAAATAATAAAAAAAACAGAAAAAAAAGAAAAAGTACCTTAGTTTTGCTGAGTGAAGAATCTCTTAAGTCCTGAATCACTAAATGCAGGTTGAAGAATCACTAAATAAATATGCTGGAGATCGAATCTAAAAGTATTGATGAACTGGATGAATAGGTTGTACTGATTTACACTCGACAATCGAACAGTGTAGTGTATCGGTATTCGTGTGGAACTTGAAGCATAGCTTCCATAATCTCACCCTTCATAATCATATTCCAAGGGAAATACACTGAACTAGAAAAGACGCCTGATGTACCCACATTTACACTCACATTGCCAGAGTTTATATAGTGCTTGCAGTGCTATTGTCAATCAAAACTAACCAATCAACACAAAGTGGTATATTGGGTGGCAATGTCCATTGGCTGAAGAGTTTTTTTTTTTTTACATGTTCTTATGGAATGAATCAGCATATCGTGCCTGTTTGTAACCCAAATGATTTTAATGGGGGAAATTAAAAGTTCAGTTACATGCATTTTTACACCAAAATTCAATTTAATTTTGGAACATTTGAATTTAATTCGTCTGAATGTCATCAGCACAGAAAGCGACTTCGACAAAAGCAACTGCCTCAACTTCGAGGCAGCTTGGAAGTTTATAGCCCTACATTGATATGGAAAGCTTTCTCACTTGCACATTGACAAAAAAACACAACAGTACATCAATTTTCTTAATAAAAAGACAAGTAATCTTTATTCAGTTTAATATTTTCACTACATAAGCTTTCTTGTAGGCTTTGGTTCGAGGCAGTTTTGAAGTAGGCCTATTTAGCAGTATCGATGTTTGGGAGAAGGAAGTATCGATGTTTGGGAGAAGTTATTATCGATGTTGTTAGATGTTGGCGACGAGTAATTCGAATAAAAAGTGAATTAATATATTGTATAATGAACTGGACACTTAATATGCAATGTAATTAATGTACGGTAATGTTATCAGGACAAAATCTCCTCCGGCCGCACTCGTCGGAGGGCTGATTTTTATCCTCTAGTATAATACGTTATAGTAGAAGATTTACGGTATATTAAATTTGATTATTGTATACTGGATAACAAATTATCTCGTTGTGATTGGGTATTGGACCTCTGTGTTTATTTTACCATTTCATTGAGTTTTGACGTTTATATTAGTCGTATTACTAGGATGGCAAATAAAATTCTTGGCTTGTTACTACGTTATTTTAAAATTTTTGATTGGCCTTCTACTCCCATTCTTCTTTATTGCACATACACTACATGATCAAAGGAGTTAGGACACCTGTTGCTCTACCGTAAAGCCGCAAAAAGCTTCAATCAGTAGTGTGTAGAGACCACACCGAGCTGCTATCACTGCCTCCACCCTACATGGCATACTGTCCACAAGTTTATAATATATGTCCACAGGTATTGACCTCCATTCCTCGAAGAGTGTCGTGGTCAGTTCCTGGACAAATGTAGGATGAACCATCCTGGATCTCACACGTCGTTCCAATTCGTCCCAAAGATGTTCGATGGGGTTGAGATCAGGACTCTGGGCGGTCCAATCCAGTTCTTCAACCCGCATCTCGTCAAACCAGTCGGATATGGGTCTTGCTTTGTGGCAAGGCGCAGTGTCGTGCTGGAAGACGAACGGCCCGTCACCGAAGTGTTCCCACAGCGCTGGAAGTGCCCAGTTATCCAGAATGGTCCTGTAGCCATCAGCGTTGAGATTTCCGTCCACCTTGATAAGCGGGCCCAGTCCAGTCCCGGAGAAACACCCCATGTGTTCACAGGGGTGTCCCAACTCCTTTAATCATATAGTGTATGTTAGACCAATTCTTGAATATGCCTCTATTATTTGGAACCCTTATTAGGGTTTAATTATTGAATTACAAACAGTTCAGAATCGATTTATACGTTTTTTTAAATTATCATTTTGGTTTTGGTTTACCTAGAATGTCTTCAAATAATAAGAGTTCTTTATCTGGTCTTTATTCCTTTACATCGGAGAAAAACGATGCATGATGTCATTTTACTTTTTAAAATTTGTGAATGGTTTAATCGATTCTCCCATTTTACTGAGTCATATTAATATTAAGATTCCCAGTATCGAAATATCTTTTATCCCTCATTGTACTACGAATTAAGAGTATAATTCTACCATTATCCGTATTGGGTAATTTTATATCTAATAATATTGATCTTTTTAATTGTAATGTTTCTGACATAAGGAATTTTCTTTTATCTTTTGATGGCATTTTTTAAATATTTTGTGGTTTTTTTAATAGTTTTGATTTCTTTCTCCTTCAAGAATTTATTTTTTTTAATATTTTTTTCTGTTATGTAATTATATTATTATATTTTCTTTCTTCCTGTTTTATTTGTATACAGAAGGTTGATTCAGATAAAATGAGACGACTTTGCAGTTCTGTTACGATGGTGTAATACCATGGCGCCACCATTGGTTGTGTTCGATGTGAGAACCACGTTGTTGGACTATCGCCCGGCACCGTAATTTCCACTGAAGTAGGCCGAGTTTGAGGGACTCCATGGGAAGTTCATTCCACACCTGCTGACACACTTTCCATAGCCCATCAACGGTTCTTGGTCGGCGACTTCCGAGCAGTCGTTTCAGGAGACCAAAACCACAGAAATCCATCGGTGATGCGTCAGGAGATTTTACAGGCACACGAGAGAAGGGAATAACTAATATGCCAGTCTCCTGTTCCATCTTCCTGTAGTAAGCCACAGATGACTTGGCAGTGTTCAGTTGTGTGACCGCGTGCTTTATGACGTAGCTCCAGCCCAAGATTGTCATGAATTATTCTGGAGACTGTTGCCTGTGAAATACCTTTCCTTTGGGCTAGACTTCTCTGTGTGGGGGGATTTTCTTTCAGCACTTCAGACCGGATTTCTCGAACCACCTGAGTTGGGCGTGTTGGCTGGGGCTTGTTTCTGGTCTGCTTCTCTGCTCGTCGACATTCAATAGATGGCCGCAATTTGTTCTTTTTGATTATTCGACCCATAGTAGCTTTGGATATCACAATACCATTTCGTTTGCATAATTCCACAATGTACGAAAGACTGAGTTAGCGTCGGAAAGGCCAAACATATACCCTTCCCAAAACGCTGTGATTTTGGAAGCCATGTTTCAGCACGAAATGTCCCAAATACCAGCAACAAGTGTATACAAAGTTAATCTCCATGAATAGTGGACGAGTCATGCAAATCACATTCCGTCAAGGTCATACGCGGCGTTTAAAGTCGTCTCATTTAATCTGAATCAACCCTCCGTATATGGGATTTCCCGTTGGAATGTAGTAAATAAAATAAAATAAAAATAAAGACACACATGGCACAAAAAAATCAACTGGGAGGCCAAGACTTGTCAGAAAGAGCAGAGCGCCTTGTTGTTAGGAAGGCGCACACACACACACACACACACACACACACACACACACACACACACAC